>JANHAO010008423.1:0-19262 GCA_026873985.1 Saraca asoca | reverse complement strand
AGACTTCCGCTGTGCAAGGAGCAGGATGAAAGGTTAGTTTCATTCTCTCTTGTATTTCTTTATTTGAACCTCTACACAAAGGAAATCCGGGGAGAAGGGGTTCGGCCATTTAGGGTTTTCTGTCTGAAAATTTTTTGAAATTTCCCCTCCTTGGCTGGGCCCATTCTTACATTATAATCAAGAAGTCTGCCATGATGGTTGCTTATCTGTCACAATCTCCCAGAGTAAATGGGAGCTTAATCTGTCCTACTGGGAGTATTCCGTCTCTAGTGAAGCCATAGAGGGGTTCAAGTGATGGGTCCAGGTGATCCTTGTTTATTCCCATCTGGTTGAAGCATCCTTTATATATTACATTCATAGAACTCCCAGTATCCACCATGATCCTCCTTACATCGATATTGCCAATTTTTGCCCGAATGACTATGGCATCGTTGTGGGGATAATAGACCCCTTGTGCATCCTCTTCCATGAAGGAAATGCTTTTGAGGATATCCAGGCCTTCTTGGCGAGTCTTTCATGCTCCACATGACTCGTCAAAAGGACACGGCCCGCTGCACGCATATAGCGATCGCGCGATCGATTCGAGGTGCCGGCGATATAAGGCCCACCGTGTATGGTGAAAATAGTCCTCATGGGTGGCGTTTCCTTGTGCTCAAGAGTCTGGTGGTGCTGCGATATAGGTTGATGGGGACGTGGGGGTTGCTGGCCTGGGGATCTCACCACGTAATCTCTCAGGCGGCCCCTTTTAATGAGGTCTTCGATAGCGTCTTTCAATGCCCAACAATCTAACATGTTGTGCCCGACCGCACTGTGATAGGCACAAAACTTATTGTGGTTCCTCTTCTTGATAGGGGTCTTCATCGGCCTAGTCTGTTGAAATCTTCATTATCCCTCTCGGTCGTATAGATTCGATCTGGTATGTCTGATAGGACGGTGTAAGTATCGTATCGACATTGGTACTGGGATTGTTCACCCTGGGCCTTCTTTGCGTTTCAGCCTCCAGAGCCCCCTTTCTGGCTGTTCTTACTATTCTCAGCTCCATTTCGTTTCCTACCTCGATTGGAGGTATCGATTTCTTCTTTCTTGTTTGGCTTCTTTGGCCCAAAGGTTTCCTCCCGTCAGATTTCCTTAGCGGCTTGCCTATAAAATTCACTGAGGCTCTTGATAGGGGACTTATATATGTCCTTATATAATTTTTCATCCTTTCGGAGTGCATCCGATATCGCTGTGAGAATGCTCTCGTCAGACGGATTGTCCACATTACTGACTTCTTGCCGAAACCTAATGATGTAATCCTTCAGAGATTCATCTTTTTATTAAAAGACCATGGGGAGGTGGCAGGAGGGGGTGAGCTGTCTTTTCAGCACTTTGTACTGGTTAAGGAACTTGCTTTGGCACTCCTCCCAGCTACATATGCTACGGGCTGGGAGACTTCTAAACCATGATTGTAGTATTTCTCAGAGCGTTGCCGGAAAGACTCGATATTTCATCAATGGGTTAGATGTTTGCAGGTCCATCTGGACGTTAAATGTGTCCAGGTGGCTGTAAGGGTCACTATCCCCATTGTAGAGGGGGATGTTTGGAATCTTAAACCTACGGGGAAGTGGCTCTGTCTCAATCTGGCAGGAGTGGGTTCTCTTCTCATGTGATTCTTGGTTCCCCTGGGATGCGGGTTCTTTTCCAGTTGCTTCATCCTCTGGAGCAGTTTCTTGACCATGGGGTCTCGGGACTCAGACCGTTGGCTAGAGGTCTTTCTACTCCTCTCTTACCGCTTGCTACAAGAGTGTCAATCTAAAGTTCTGTACTTCTTATATTACCAGCCAAGTCACGATCTGTATCTCTTTCACTATCAGTTTCATGCGAGCTCTCGCTCTTGTATGAGCTTTCACATTGGAAGTCATCCTCCTCATCCTTCCAGTCCCAATGGGCTTCAGACCTTCTTCGTGAATTGGAAGAGCGTAGAGAGTCGATTTGATGCCGTTCAACCCTGGCCTGTTCTTCATGTTGGGGTCCTGACTAATGATGTCCGGCTTTGGGTGCAGCCACTTCACCCTGCCTTAGTGCGCCCTGGGCACGTGTTTGAGCTAAAACCCATACCATGTCAGCCAACTCCTTCATTGTATTCTCCAATGCCTCTTGACGCCGGTTGAGTGCCTCTTGGCGCTGTTGCCAAGCTTGAATCTCATCAATTTCTTGAACTATTGGTTGATGTTGGGCAAAGGAAGTTATGCTGGTGTTGGCACCTGTTGTGGGACCAGCTGTGTCTTATTGCTGCATCTGACCTTCGGGTTGGCCAGTTGGAACTCCTGCACTCCTGGTAGCTTTTCCTCTTGTCATCACATCTGAAATAGCTTATCAGAGAATAAAAATGGAGAATATGCAGTGGGGCTCCCCTTCTAGCGCCAAAATGTTGACACAAAAATTCGGTCAATCAATTTAGTTCAGTATTTCTCTTAACTGCAAGATAAGTAAGATAGTAAACAATAAAAGAAGGTAGTACAGAAGAAGAAAAAGTAGCGACACCAGGAGTTTATCGTAGTTCGGCTTAAGCCAATTTGTTCCTTATGTCCACGTTGATGTTTTTATTGTCTCCGGAGAGATCGATTTTACAGATTATGTATAAAATAATGAAGTATTCTTTCAATGAACAGTGCTCACTCTCTATTTTGGTAGAGTTTCTGCATGTATGTATCTTATCCTCTCTATATGATGGCCTCCCCCTTCTATTTATAGAAGGGGAGAGGGTCACAAGTATAATTTTATAAGCAGTGAACTGATTACTTCCGCCGTTCCAGTTATTTAATGCTTGGCACCGGATAATTAATGATGGATAAATCATTGTCGGATTTCTAGGGAGCTAATGTGTAAGTTTAGAGGCTGAGCTATTAGTAAGGAATAGATGCATCGAGTTGCTGACTAGGTTCCGTACGGGTAGCCATTGCTAGTGGGCAATTTGGGAGTTGGTTGAGGTGGTAGTTCTGACTGGCCTTGGCACCTACGTCTGATCGCCCTTCTGAAGGTCATGGGCTTCTCGCTGAGGGGTTGGAGGATTTCTCAACAAGATGTGCCCTTCTGCTGGAGGGAATGCGAGATGTTTCTGGCTCACATTTCATGATCCTGGGTTCTCGCTCGGTGACATCCAATTTTGGCTTGAGCTTCCACCAAACCAACTGGGCCTCCTAACGGACCTTAACCAGTCTAAAACACGCTTCCAGAAAATCCATATAACAAATATAATTGTAACAATTATATAATTATCTAATAAGTAAAATTATGATAATAATTTACATATATTTAAATACATTATAATTTATAATTTAAATTTATATTATAAATTGATATCAAATAAAATTAATCAAATCTATACATGAGATATAAATTAGTTAATTATGATAATTGGTTTTTTTTAATATTATAATTAATTTTAATTATTAGTTAATTAATTAGAGTAAAAAAATACCCAGTTTATAAAATGTCATGTGCCATTTTTTGTGTATTACTTTTGGTTGAAGATTTTTAAGGAATATAGGGGTTGTTTGGGAAGTAGTTTTTTTGTTTTCAAAAATAATTTTTTTATTTTTTTTGTTCTACAAAAATAAAAAAATCTATTTGACAACTTGTTTTTAAAAATCATTTTTCAAAAACTATTTTATAAAAGTATAACTGAAAAAATGATTTTCAAGAAACATTAAAATGATATTTTTCCTTATTTCTGTATAGAACTATTTTCAGATTTTTTTTTTAAAACTAAGAAGAATACCTGTTTTCATTAATGATAAAGTTGTAAATAATATTAAATGTATTTTTTATCTTTAAAAATAAAAAAATATTTATTTTTAAAATTTACATCCAAACAAGCTTTTTATTTTTTTCTAAAAAAATAATTTTTAAAAATAATTTTTAAAAAATAATAAAATAAAAATACCTAAAAACATTTTCAAACAAGCCCTACGTGTCTCTTTTCATAGTTTTGTTTTTACTTTTAGATACTCCAAGTTATTACAATTAGTTTGTCTTGTATTTAACTAATTTTTATATCATATAATACATAGATTTGATAATTTTATTTGATATCAATTTGTAATATAAAACTAAATTATAAAATATGATATATTTAAATATTATTAAATTATCATTATATTTTTACTTAATAAATGACTATATAATTGATATAATTATATTTTTTTAATCATAAAGTAATATTATATTTTTTTAATTTGATAAAATTATTATATTAATATTTCAAATTAGCTAAATTTATCATTTGAATATTTTCATGTTTTCAAAAATATTTTCTTAATATATTAATATCTAAGTGAATTTATTCATAAATTATATTGTTTAAAAAATTTAAATTATTTACTTTGTGCCTAAAAAATTTAATTAGTAAGAGTTCATAAATTATTATAACTAATATATTATATTAAAAAATATATATTTTAAATTTTTTTATGAAATTTTAGAAATATTTTAAATTGATATTGTGATAGATACTTAAAAGTGATAAAAATTTTAAAATAAAAAATTATGAAATATTAAATTTAGTATTTAATATTTAAAGATAATATAAAAATTTTTTAGAATAAGAATTTTTAAATAGACATTATTTATATTTTATTTTTATATAAATATAATTATTTATTATATATAAATTATTTAATATATATAGAAATAATTTAAATTAAAATTTATCAATAAATTTAGACTAAAAATAGGATGTAGATAATTTTTTATATAATTTTTTAAAATAGATAATTTTCATAAAAAATGAGGATACATGACATTTATCAAAATGATTTATAATTTAAAAATTAGAGGATATATTATTAAATTTATTTAAATTTTGAATTATATAATTCATTAAAATATTAAAATATATTTTACTTTTATTTTTAATATTAATATTTAAACATAATACTAAAAAATCCTAAATTGAAAATCATTTTAATAATATTAAAATATCAAAATTTTATTACATAAATAAATAAATAATTCAAATATTAAAAATTTGAAATCAAAATATTATTTAATAATTAAAAAATTAAAAATTTCTATTAATAATTTAATAGCAATAAAATAAAAAAATTAAATTAAAAATTGATTAAAAATAATTCAAATAAATAATTATTATTAAAATAAATAAATATATAAGTTTTATTCATAATTTAAATTAAAAAATAAAAAAATTTAAAATTTCTTATTCTCTTGTGACAAGTAAAGCACATTTGCTACATAGTAATAAATAAATATATAAGTTCTATTTATAATTTAAATTAAAAAAGAAAAAATTTTAAAATTTTTTCTTCTTTTATGGCAAGTAGAGCACATTTGCTACATAACAATATTTAGATACATAACAATATTTAGATGAGAGTAAGTACTATGCCTTTTATATTATTAGAAAGATTAACAACTAATTTTTTTTTGGAGAATAATTGAGAACTAGTTGTATTTAATGACTTGTAGCAAATATAATTTAAATTTTAATGGATTTGAAAGAGACACAAACGAGAGAAATAAGAAATGATTTTAACCTAATAAAAACAAGTTAAATCAAAAAATTTTAATAGAACTTTCCTAAATTAATTTTCATTTAAAATTAGAGCCAATAAAATTTTATCTTTTAGTTTTTGAAAATTTATTAAACAAAAATTAGTTTCATTACTCTTAATTAACTCACTTTTAAAATCTGTCAAACAACTTAACGAATAAATTATACTTATATATATTGAAATGTAATTTAATTGTATTAAATCCTTCTATTTTTGAAATGTACATATATATATATATATATATATCTCTTAATTTTATGTTTTTAACTAACGTTCACTTAAAAAAAATAAAAAAGATGAATATATTTTATAAAAATAAAAAAATATAAATATAAGTACGCAAAACGTTGTTGAGAGATAAACTAAAGTTAACATGCAATTATAGTCAATGACAAAATGGGCAAATGCTCAATCTCCTCATTGCAATCCGAGATTTTTTGTCGAATTTTTGCAGACAATGAAGGTATCTCATCGTCGGAGGCTAGTGGCACACCTTTTTGCCTCCTTTTGAGTGTGGTATCCAAGGGAGTGAGGGTTTTAGGGTGTGTTTGAAAGTGTTTTTATTTTATTTTTAAAAATTATTTTTGAAAATAGCATTCTCTTATTTTAAAAATAATATTTTAAAACAAAATTTTTAAAGCTATTTTTAAAAATAATCCTATCAAATAATTTTTTTTATTTTTTTAAAAACAAAAAATAATTTTTAAAAACTATTTTCATATAGACCCTTGATTCTTTATCCACCCATTTCCTCCAAAGTATGACAAAAAAATAAATAAATCAAAGTTGGGAGTTATGCCCAATTTACTAATATATTAAGGGCAGTAACGATAATTATAATTGTTGTATCTAATTATTTAAATATGTAAGATTTTCTGAATTTTTATGACTTATATATAAATTAAAGGCTAAATATAACAACTGTAATTATAGTCTCTATACTAGATCTCAATCTATTAAAACGTGATTATTCCCTTTGTCATGTGTCAACTAATAGTAAATAAATTCTCCTTATTTTTCATCTATTGGAAGCTAATCTTTAGTTTAAGTGAATGTTAGACTCTTGTGGTGTGTGAAGCTCACTAATTCATGTTAAATATAATTACAACAAAAAAAAAAAAACCAGAAAGATAATATTAAACTTTGAACTATGGATCGAAATAAATATTATACTTTAAACTTAATTTTAAACTCTTAAATAAATAGATAATCATCTTAAAATTTAAATTCCCAAATAAGTAGAGAAATTGTTTCCTCATTTTTATGCCAATCTTCAATGAAATATCTTAAGTCAATCCTAAATCATATTAATTAAAATAAAAATATATAGTTTATTTCACGATTATTTTTTATGCAAGGAATAGTATACATCTATTTTAGTCATATTTTCAAAAAAGTCAACCATTCATGTATATGTCTTTATCAATATATATATATATATATATATTCTATATTAATCTATGCAATTATTTTATGGCTATGGTCTATTATAGATAGATGATTAAGAGGATAGATTCTTAGTAAAATTTTAATAAAAATGGAAAATATTATTGCTTTCGACTCGAAGATCCGAATTCCGAATGTATATCTTTTCTGTTTGATTTAAATTTAAAAGAGTATCCATGCGATGATGATTTTCACACAAAACTCCATTTTACTTTGGTGCACAATTCGGTACTTATATTTCGGGGTATATAGCAACTTAAAAAAAAAAAATCAAAACTTAATCTAGATATTTACGTAAGGATAGAAATTTGATTTTAAAAGATTATTTAAGATATATTTATTTTTATTTTTTCTCTCTATTTATAATAAATGTAATGATATAAATGATTTTAAAAGATTAAATAAGATTTACATTTTTGATTTTCTACTCCTCAATTTTTAAAAAGTAAAAGAAAAATATATAATGATATATAAATAGTATAATCTAAATCAGAAAATCAATAAAAATTTGGTTTTAGAATATTAATCATGATTTAATTTTTTAATTTTTAACCTCTAGATTTTCAAAAATTTGAAAGAAAAAATATTAAGAATAATAAATTGTAAAATCTTAATTTTCTTATTTTTAGATGTAGCTTCAGGCCTGACAAGAATATACATAGGTGAATTACATATTTTCAATTACTAAAAAAATCATATGATTGAAAAAAATTATTTCAAGATAATTGCAAAACAAATAATAGTAATTTCTGTTAGATAATTTTAAAAAACAGAAAGAAACAAGATATCTTTGAAAGCATTAAGAAACATCCAAAATCTCCATATTGTACGGTATTCAAATCCTTTTTTATCTGAAGGTTGATTCTCACGTTTATTTTTGACATTTTGTATTTTACTAAACCCTTGTTCACTCCCTAATTTTTCCTAACTCTCAAAACCCTTTTTCTACCCGCTTGAAGCTTCTAAACCATCATATATCTGCTACAACTCAACTGAACTTAGCCGGTGGGGCTTGATCACTGGCTGTTTCGGTTATGGCCGATCACCGCCTTGCTACGTTCTTTTCTCGCTCTTTCTCCTAGAATTCTCTCAAGCTAGAGTCTGGTTAGTCATCGGTCTTGGAATTTTCAGTTTGATGATTAACAGAATAATGGATTTTTGATCACGGGTCACACGGGTTTGTAAAAAGATTGAATCTTTGATCGTGTTATTTTGTCTAATTAAGCACCCTTTAAGAATGTTCTGCATATAGCCATGCTTTTTTTAAATTAAAAAATAAAAAATTTGTGCTTGAGTGAGGGGTATGCATGTATCACTGAACTTTGAAGATTGTCCAGAATGATATCGAGTTGACATTTTAGCCTGAACTAAGCTTGTTGATATTATATCGGCTAAAACATATTTACCAGAAATGTCGTACATATGAAATCATAGTACGGGTATAGAAATGGGGTATACTATATTTTTACAAAATTTTCCATAGAAATTAAGGTGGTAAACCACTGGTTTCAGGTAATATAGCTAAATGAAGCTGTCAAAGTTTGCAACTTGTATGGTATTATATCTGCTAAACTTAACTATTTGGGGACCAAAGTTGGATTTTACAGGTGCTATTGCAGTGATTTTGGCGATTGGAATTGTTAGTTGAAGGGATTTTTTCGGCTTCAGTTTCTCAGAGTCAACTTGTTCATATACTAGTTATGATTTCTAAATTTCCATTTACTATGTTGGTGTTCATTAACTTTGACATTCTTTCATTGTTATATTTTGGGAGGTAACTGCTTTGGTCTGACACAATAATTTCTAGCTGTTGATTTCATTATTGTTTAAATGTCTGACGAATTTGGATGGTAGTATTACAACTTAAGGTGCACCATTTAATATGTATATTACCCTGTTTAAGACAATTTGCTCATGACATGTACTATTTTCTCTATAACTGCTATTGACTCTTAAGTGACTTCCTCAATTAATATAGTTCGATGGAGCAAATTAAATTTTCTACAAAGCCTGAGGTTTTGAGAGCTTTAGTCCCGACTCAGTAGTACATGCTCAAAATGGATTTGAAGTTTCCACCATTGACTTGGGTTGAAAATATTTACCAGAAGCTTGAAGCAGTGTGCCAAGAGGTGGATGATATTGTAAGCCAGGTATTTCATTCTTTCGTTTCTATCTGATATCTGTCCCCACCCCAAGAGGAAAAATGTGAAAAAATTCCATATTTTTTCAAACAAGCTCGAGTTTCCATTTATTGATATGATCCTTTCACTTGAGTCTATGTGCATTTTAAATCCAAATCTTTAAGTAGAAATCTAATTTATTTTAGTTTAATTGATGTTTAGGATCCTGTTAAATATGTTGAGAACCAGGTCCAAAATGTTGGAGACAGTGTTAAAAAATTTTGTTCTGATGTTGTTCAAGAACTACTTCCTTCTCCGGTCAATTCTGCAAAACAAGGAGCTTGTTCTGTGGCTTTGAAAGATAATGGCAAATCTTCAAAGTCAACCAAAGCTGTTGAAGAAATTATTGAGAGAACTGAAGAGAACCCTGCCAACAATGTCATTAAGTCATTGCATGATTCTGAAACAACTGATCTTGCTAATAATCAGCAATCTCATACTTCCCATCAACTTGACCATGTAAATCAAGTTAGTGATCAAACTTCCTCAAATTCTGCTGAGATGGAAGATTCATATGTTTCTCAAGATGACATTCTTAACAGAGAAACATCTGATTTCTTAAAAGAAAACTTACATGTGACCACCAAACAAAATACTGTCGAGTCCACACCTGAACTGTTAAATTTGGTATCTCTTGATGAGAAAAAACCATTTGAATCCTCAGTATGGAGTCAATACTTGTATGGATTTTATGATGATGGATGTGGGGCTCTTGCTGGAAGACAAGAGAAGTCAGATGTGAGTGTAGAACCAAACTCTTGTGTGATAGTTGATGAAAATTCTATTATGTCCCTTATAGGGAAAGAATTGTTTGAAGTATTGTTCAGTGAATCCTCTGATGAGGTTGAAGAGGATGCATGTGGTATTCTAGATGAAGTTTCTACTGATATGAAGTCTCAGTCCTCCCTGAAATCAGAGACAGTAGGTGATGTTACTGCAGCTGTTGTTGAATGTGTTTCTGATGCCTCACAATCTTCAGATAGTCTCACTTCTTCTGAAGTGGCATCCTCAGCTTTGTCATGTGAAAGGTCTTTGAGGAAGATGGTACCTTTATGTTCTGAAAGTTCCCAGATATCTAACAGCCAATCTGCAAAATCACCAGAAAGCTACTCCTTTGAAACTAAATCATGGGAAAAAAATTCAGTTGATGTCGCTGAGTGTAGTGTTTTAAGTTCCATCGTGCTTGTTTCCTCTGCACCAATCTCTGATGTAGCTGATTTAATAGAATCAAAAGGTTGGTGCCCTCTACTTTTTATTATGATTATGAGAATTGGTGTTTATTTATTGATAAAATATGATTGGGCTTAATTACTTCAATGATGTTAGAGGAAGAGACTTCCAGGGTCAGTGAGGTGATTGCCTCGAATAATTCATCAGGAATTAGGCGTGGAGAGATATGTTCAACTCAAGACAGGGCCATCATATCCTTGTCAGATATAGGTAAGTGACTGAAATATGTTTAGCAGTGAAATGTTATATTTCCAACAATTGTAGACTCTGTGTTATAATTCTGTATTATGATATTAGACTTCACTGAGTGAGCTATTGGCTCTATAGTGGGCACAGTCAAAGCATTATTTGCAATGTCAAATTTATAATCATATTTTGATTGTAGGGAACTTGAGATACAGATAGCTTATTGTTTTTCATGGTTGCTGTGTTAGATAGTCTGGTATTGTTCACAATCAATTGATTATGTGCTTCGTTGCTGTTCTGTAATGATATATTTTGGGGTTGATATTCTCTGTTTAATTTTCAGGGGGTATTGTTGGGTAGGTTTAGGCCTGATGGTTCTCTTTCAATGGTCTACAAGTCTTGGATTTGCTTAATCGGGGGCCCATTTCAACGGTTGTAAATCTTGGTTCATGAAAGAAAAATAAATTGTTTGCACAATAGTACATTGCTAAATATGGTATCTCTGTAATGAGAAAAAATTACTTTGACATTTGGGAACTTCTTACCTTTAATTATGAACTGTTTGTGAGAGTCTGTTTACTTGAGGTTGTTATACTGACTACCAAGTGTTCTTCCAAATTCTTTTTCCTTTTATTTTGTTTTGGAGATTGTCTGCCCCAATCACTCCTACTAACATCATGTGTGTCCATACAGATGGTCATACTTTTCTATTTTCAATCAAGTTGTATCTGCATTTTATGGGTAAAATTTAAATGAAATGAAAGTAGATTCGTGTGGAGAAAGAATTGTATAAATGGGAATTGATCCTTTACAGGAAGAGAGATGAATTTGAATCAAAGGAGCTGAAATTTTGCTCCAAAATCTTATATTTGATCTTGTCAATGTGTGTCTTCTCTATTTTGTTGTCACCAATTGAATATAGCCTTTGCTTTTACAGATGAAACTCTGGTGAATTCTACTGAGTCCAGCATTGAAGACCTTCAATTGAGCGATAATGCAAAACTTGATGAAAGCTGTGTATTTGTGGATGGTAGTGAATTTGATGCTGTCTCCTGCAGAACTCTAGATCTTAAATCTTACAAGGTGCTCATTCCTTTCTTTTTAATCATATCTATCAAAGTTTATTGCATGAATGAGTGGTATATATTCTTTTTGCTTTGTCGAGATAATGGGAGAGATAATATTTTTTTTAACTGCTGACCTAGATAAGACAGACACTTGCAAATTGAAAATTCTCCTATAATATGGTTCTCTGAGCTCTGTATGTTTGCTCGGGGGAGCTTCTAACAATATAAAAATTGCCAAACAACAGGACTAGTTAAACTTAAGGAAAATGTATAGCCAATTGTGTATATCTCCCTTGATAAGAAGGGTTGTGTTTGATATTTTTCTACCTTACAGAAGGATTAAATAAGAAAATGAAGCTTATGTAGGAAATCAATTATGCTTAAAGATGAATGAGAATTTTTATATATGCCATTAAGCTTGTTACTGTTTATTTTCTTTCCACAGAAAAGAATCCGGGACGCTTTTGCTCGAATGAAGGGGATAGAAAAGGAGTATGAACAGCTAGTAAGGTGGCTTGAAGACATTGGCACAGAGGCCAGTGGACGCCCATTGTTGGACTCGAGGAATCCACCATTGCATCCTTCATTGGACACTGATTGGGAGCTCCTGTGAATGATATTAAGCGGCTGGCGGATATAATGGACCAATTTCACAGTTTAGGGTTTCAAGTTTAGCTTCAATAATATATACTGCTTATGATAATAATGGGAGGAAATGCTCCTTTTTTCCATTCAACTTTACGCTCTCTTTTCTGAGGTTTTCTTTGTAAAGTAGATACCATGCAAGGGCTGAACAATTTCTTAAGCACATTATGGTATTTATAGAATATGGATAGATGAATTTGTCTGCTTTTACAGGGTTTTAAAGAAAAATGATAGGTAGAACCTCCTCAATACTTGTCACAACCTGTTGACCTCACTATTTTAAACAAAAACAATGCTTTATGAGGTTGTGATACAGGAAATTGTCTATATATAAATTTGGTTTTGTTTAAATTTTTCTTAAAATTGATATTTAAATGATCTAACCAAAGAAAATTACCTGTATATATAAACAAAGAAGGTTGGATAGGCTCTGTCAGCCCAAAGATTGATGTGTGATTACCTTTTATCAAAGACCTGTACGGAAGTATTACTTTTAGGAGTAATTAATTTGTGGAATCATATATTCTTAAAAATTTATAACATGTTACATTATTATGTTTGATTTAAGTAATAAGATTTCTAAAAACATTATAGTATTGTGTTTTGAATATGGACTGACACTTTATTTTGGAGATGAAGAACATGGATAGAGACTTCAACAAGAATTTTCTGCATTAGCAATAACTAGTCGATTAGATCTATTGGAAGGTGACAACGCAGCAAGGAGGAACTAAAAATTATGCACACTTAGTTTTTTGTAATTTATTAAATTTTTGTTACACATTTTGTCATTTTTTATACAATGTTGTCATTTTGGATGAATTTTCATGTATCAAATATATAAAATATTGCAATTTTATCAATGAAATTGACAATACAGTTTTTCTTTATACAAGATTTAAAAAATGTTACTTTTTTTTTTCATCTTATGTAAATATGAAGCAAATTTTAAAACAATTTCAATCAGTTTTTTACGTTTATTAATTCCAATTGAGCAAGAAAAAAAGGTAATGAAAAATATCCTTATCGTTCATATTTCCCCGCAAAAAAAACGTAAAAATCTAGCACTCCCAAATACTTATCTGGTCTGGGCATTGCAACAATGGGCATATAATTCTGTCCGTCTCTCTCATTCTCAGCACTTTGAACCAAAGATGATTAACAGTGGACTCTGTAGTCTCCGCACTGGTTGCATACGCCTCCCTTACTTGCCGAAGAAACCTCTGCTCCGACCAGCTCGGCTCTCATTTGCGACCGCGTCGGTGGTTTCCGAAGCGAAGAAGAAAGAGAAAGAGAAGGTCATAGTCATTTCTGGCCCCACTGGGTCCGGTAAAAGCCGCCTTGCATTGGAGCTTGCGAAGCGACTCAATGGCGAAATTATCAATGCAGACTCTGTCCAGGTTATCTCAATGAAGAAGATGAAAAAAAAAAACTTTTTTTGTATAATTTTTATTCTTCCTTCACGCTTTGAGGGATATGATTTGGAGGGATCACAATAGGAACTAAACAAAAATGTAATTTTCTTGTAGGTTGTAAGGGGGTGGAGGTTTTTGTGTAAATTTTGAGTCTTAGAGGAGTAACTTATTTCATAGAGGAGTAAATTGTGAAAGGGGAAGAATGAAGAATGATTACTCGGCTCTCATTTGCTTTGTTTGTGAGTGTTGATTGTTCAAAAATGAATATGATAGGACCAGAATTTTGAAGTAGAAAGGAAATCAACCAAATTGGGAAACTTCAATATTCTTCTTGTGACTTCTCATATAGGATAAAATGGACGTCAGGCCTCCTTTTATACATCTTACTAGCTCAATATTACAATCTAACTCAACTAGACTAGGCTCACTAACTGTCATAACAACTTCTAACAGAACTCTCAACTAATTCTTACAATTACAACAGTTAACTTGACAGTTATTAGTAAACAGGTGCCTCTCACGTACCTCTTATTCCACTAGTTCCGTAGTTCGTATCAGAATAGGTTTATCAGCTATGCAAGTACAATTAATTGTCTTTTGCCTTCATTTACAGCTAGCTTTTGGTGTTTTAGGTTCCAATGTAATAGCTACTTACTGAATGTATATGAAATAAATCCCATGGTTACTGAAAATACTCAAGATGGTTTGTTTTGCAGGTATATCAAGGCCTTGATGTTGGATCTGCAAAACCTTCACCAAGTGATAGAAAGGTGCCTGCTGATCGATACATGATATTTCCTTGATATGAGCTTCTCTTGTAAATATTAGGAAGTTGTTCCTTATAATTGAAATTTAGGGGTCCTCTTATAAGTTTTCAGCTCCTTGGTTCTGTTTGTTGATATATGCACTGCAGTAGTAACTGCAACTCAGCCATCTAGTTTGATTTATGTGAAATTGTAGTGGAAGTAAATTGAACATTTTGTTTCTCTCTCCCTCTCTTTTTCCTTCCTTGTTTTTCATTTTCTGTTTTGTTGTTAGGAAGTACCACATCATCTGGTTGACATATTGCATCCATCTGAAGGTATGACTTCTCTTGGACTGACCTTTTTGTCTGAGCATTGATTATTATTTGATTATGTTCATAAAATACAAGATTTATCTGCCCTTAAATTTTTAGAGAATCTTTGTTCTTCTCAAATACATTGATTATCTTCTATCAGACTATTCTGTTGGGCAATTTTTTGAGGATGCAAGGCTAGCTACTCAATGTATTCTTGATAACGGCCGTGTTCCTATAGTTGTTGGGGGCACTGGATTGTATTTAAGATGGTATGTCACACTCAATTCCCTGTTCTGACATATTTCCACTTGTCTTTTTCTATTCAACCCTTCAATTTCAGTATGTTACTTGTTAAATGTATCTGTATTAAATTAATAATCAAACATGAATAGACATAGAGATCCACTCTCTGTTGCCACAACCTCTTTATGGAGGCATTAATTTACATTGTCCTTCTCAGAAAACTGCGTGTCAATCCGAGCCCGAAAAAACATGAGTATCAACCATCTCGTTGAATGCTGAGTTAATTAAGAATGTGCTCAATGCTGAGTGACATCATTTGAGTTTATTGTGTCTGCTTGGTGCTTGTAAAAGAATCTTCAGTGATGAATTTTGTTTCCATAAGCAACATAACAACACAGTATATGAACTTGAAGAAGAAAGAAATTAAAAGGGGATAGGAGATGTGAGTATAATTGATGGTTAACTTTAATTGGAAAAAATTCAGAAGGCAATGCTGATTTGGGCACTGTCCTCTGGGTATTGCATAAGTTATGTTCTTGAAGGGTATATACTTTCTTATTGGCTATTATCAGATGTGATGTTGGGATGGTTTTTCCAGATTGTGTAAATTCTTCTGTTAACTGCAACCATGTGGACATTGAGTGTATACACATATATCACCATATCATTTCACATTGATATTGAATTATCTTCTCTATAAGCTGTTAAAAAACAGCTTATCTGGCCATAAAATCCAATGAACTCTCTTGTTTGAACTTTAAAATATAAGGTTCATGTATGGGAAGCCAGATGTCCCCAAAGCCTCTGCAGAGATCACATCTGAAGTATATTCAGAGTTAGCTGAACTTCAGAGAAATGAAGACTGGGATACAGCTGTGCAGTTGGTGGTAAAAGCAGGTGACCCAAAGGCCCAATTTTTAGCTGTCAATGATTGGTATAGGTTACGGCGTAGTCTTGAGATTATCAAGGCAAGTTTGCATATCTGTAAGTTAAAGATGAGCAAATTTCAATACTCTTTGCAAGCTAGTATATGCCTTCTACCCTTTGCCACAAGAGTGAAGGAATGTTCTTGACATATATATCATCTTTCTGTTGGTGGATCTGTCTATTTCTCACCCTTTGAGCATGGGTGCTAATATGAAGACAGAGTTACATTGCTAATTTATCTGAATGGAATATCCAAAATTTAATGTCTCAATGTGTTGCTATTATATATTTTAAATATGCTTAGCTCTAATTATTGCCTGGTTATTTGTGAATTAATTCTATGCTTATGTAATTTCTCAGTTTCCTTTCTAATAATGTTTCATCTTTATCAAAAACAATAAATATACATGCAGAACCTTTTTTCTGGGTATATGTCAACTGTATCTTACAACTGGCTTACTGAAATGGCTGGAATCTTAACTGGTTTTAATGAAGATATTGTCTTTGATAATTGCTAGAGCACAATGGTGTCAAATGATTGATGTAGCTGATCCAATGTAACGGGATAGAGCTTGGTTTGTTGTTGTTGATGTGTTAAAGTGTCTAAAATATATTACAAGTATACTTGTTTACCATTTTTTTTTTTAATATTCTTTTGATATGGCAGTCTAGTGGATCACCTCCGTCTGCTTTTCGGGTACCATATAATTCTTTCAGGGAAAAGGGTGATTCTTGCATTGTGGATGGTTTGGAACCTTCTGATGTCAATGCTTCGATTGATGCAATGAAAGAAACTGAGTCCTCAGATTTGGACTATGATTTCTTATGTTTTTTCCTTTCTGGCCAAAGACTTGATCTCTATAAATCAATTGACTATCGGTGTGAAGACATGCTGTTAGGTATACTGTCAAACTGAAATATCCAGGATTCGTATTTTTTTCCCCCCTAAATATGAGTCTCATATATCTATCTGTACATACTGTTATCTGTTTTAGGTTAAATAATATTCTCTATTGGGTATGTCATTGGCGTTCTATGTACGCCAATTATCATTCATTGTGAGAGGATATTAGCAGATATCAATTCATATGTATGCATGAGAACATCTTTATCTCTCTTGTGATAAAAGTACAGTATGCATTCCTTTCTTGTTGTTACATATAAATCTTGGTTATGTTTGACTGCAGATAGGAATGGAATTTTGACTGAAGCTCGTTGGCTTCTTGATATGGGTCTTCTTCCAAATTCAAATTCAGCAACCCGAGCTATTGGTTACAGACAAGTATATCTTTCTATAGATTCTATAAATACCTTTTTACAATTTGCAAGGATCAGATAATACCTGAAGATAAGTGTGGAGAAATTCAAGCCTTCACTAAGCTCACTGCATATGGATTTGTGTGCTTATAAAATAAGTTTGATTGAATGTTCTCCCTTAATCCCATTATTTGACATTCTGATTATATGACTACTTGAAATTTGTGTCTAACTATCTATTATTGTGGATTTGTGTTACACTGACATTAACTTTTGATTTTTTTTTATGTACTATTATTTAAAGTTACATTGTTTCTATTAACCATCACTATAGGGAGATCTGACCTGATGGTGATACCATCCAGCGTTTTTAAATCGATTTATCATAACTTTGATCCTGTTTGCTTAGTGAATTTTTTTTTTTGTATAAATTGCTGGATTGACTGTCAGCTACATTTGGCATTATAATTCACTAAATTTCATCAGGCTATGGAGTACATACTAAGATGCAGACAGCAAGGGGGCTTGAGTTCAGTTGGAGAGTTTTACAAATTTTTATCTGAATTTCAAAAAGCATCCAGGTAATGTGCTCTATCTTATAAATTTTAGAAGACTAATGTAGCAGAGCATGTGTTCATCCACAATCTGTTATATTATGTACTTGTTTGTTGATAGTGATTTCTTATTCAAGAAATTTTTGTTGATAGAAGTGCTTCTAGCCAAAATTTATCTAAAAAAGCGTTTTCTTTTTCTTCTTTTTTTCACTTGGGATTGTTGCCCAGCATAAGGGGTTGGGACTTCTGATTTCTCATTATAGTTAACATTCAGATCAAACAAGAAATCTAGAACAGAGTGCTTATACCAAGTTTTAGAACTTCAGTGAAGACACTCCCCCTTTTTTAATTATAAATTATTATAGTTTGAATTTGGTGTACTCTAAAAAAACTATTTATCTATAAACTGGAACATATTTCTTGTTACTTTGACATTGCTTTATTGGAGTATCAAATTCTGTGTACTTGGAGAGATTATTGCCATGTTTCTTACTCCGGCATATTATGAAAAGCTCATATGTTAACATAATTTTTATTATTCTATGATCCAGGAATTTTGCAAAAAGACAGTTGACATGGTTTCGTAATGAGCGCATTTACCACTGGCTCAATGCTTCTAAATCTCTGGTATGAAACTTTTCCTCATTGCTCAATATAATGAGGGGCACATATCACCATTTTCTTGCTTGATTCACACACACACACAAGTAGAAAGAAAAAAAGCTTTGCAATTCTGTTGCTTAACCCATAACTTCACCATATGCTGATCTCAATCAAGATGAACAATTTTCCAGGAAACCGTTCTCAACTTCATCCATGATGCATACCATGATCAGAGTGGAACTCTCGTGGTGCCTGAACACCTAAGAATGCCTAGAGATGTCGCTAATCACCGGGAAGCTTCTGAGCTGAAGTCTTACCGCACCAAAAATAGGTACCTTTTTTTTTTTTTTTCTTTTTAAGAAGACGGAATAATGATGAATAATGCCTTGCTGCTTTGAGGTTAATGGTTAATTTTCTATGAAGGCATTTTGTAAAAAGAGACGATTGTTTGCATATTTTGGAGTGGATCAGGAAAACTCAAGGGGTGAAGGAGGAAAAGACCTTCTCTTGCATTCCTTCAAACTGAAACTCAATTTTGACATCATGAATGAAAGAACAGACCACGAACTTTTTCAGTTTGGTCATAAGGTGTGTTTTCATTTTTCAATTACATTCCTTTGTTAGCTGCAGCATAATGTCTCATTGATATAAAATTATAGGTGGTGTTTGGTTGAGTGGAATGGGAAAGGAATGGGAGATGGAATTGAAGATTACGTGGTTTGATTGGGTGGAATGGATCAAATGATGGAATATGTATTCCATCCAAAATTGGATGAGATGTTCCATTTCACCCAATTATTTTAATATATAAATAATATAAAATTATGTTATTTAATATTAATTAATATTTTTAATATAAATAATTAATTTATATAAAATTATGTAAAATTAATATTT
>JANHAO010008422.1:0-19281 GCA_026873985.1 Saraca asoca | reverse complement strand
GGATCCTTGGGAGGTTTGCTCAGCCAAAAGGGAGGAAAAATTTTGAAAATTTCAGACCCTTTGCTACCCCCATGGCCAAGCAAACCCAACAGTCACGTGCATGGTAAGGCTTGTAGGGGGTTTTCTAAAGGAAAGGGATTCCTGATGGTGACCTTCTACGCCGGTCACGGGCCCAGAATTTAGGTCGTGACACAGGCTCAGTCTACAGCCGACCAGTGGGGGCCACCCCACAGCCTATATTCTACAATAGCTAGATTGTAGCCTCTTTACTGTTTTTTCCATTTATAACTTGATGTAACACAACTGTAACTTGTAATTAATGCATGTAACTCTTCCTTCCTCTATAAATATGATTGCCTTATTAGAAGGGGGGAAAGGAGGCCGAACCCTGTTAGTAGAAACTCTGCTAAAATCATTTCTTAGTAAAATCTCAATTGTGGACGTAGGGTCTGG
Organism: Saraca asoca; assembly: GCA_026873985.1. Classification (NCBI taxonomy): domain Eukaryota; kingdom Viridiplantae; phylum Streptophyta; class Magnoliopsida; order Fabales; family Fabaceae; genus Saraca; species Saraca asoca. The sequence continues at coordinate 18,828 of JANHAO010008422.1, read as the reverse complement.
TGCCGCCTGGATTTGGCCGAATCACATTAACTCATGTGTCCTCTTCTATACTCTTCCCTTCGTCTTTTGTTTGTCTCACTATTCTGTCATGTCTGAACTGGATACAGGCTCGAGATCTCGAAGAATCCCCTTGTTGGTCGGAGCTTGGAGCATAACCAAAATCTGATGTCAACATCTTAGCGCTGTCTGTGGGGATCTCACCTATTCTGGTTCATTCCTGCTACGATGGCTAAGGGAAGAGTCACTAGAGTCTCGAACACGCAACCCTATCCTTCAAATGGCCATGTTTCAATGACAGACTCATCTACCGCTCCTATCATTAGAGCAGTTACTGGCCTCCCTCCGACCAGTTCTGTGTAATCGGTTCTTGCCACTGATGGCGTCGACAGGCCACAGACCTAGCTCCAGCGCCAAGAGAAACTTGAGCACATGATGAGAGAACTAACTAAAGCAGTCACATCACTGACACAAAACATGCAAAGACAAGCTGAAACCTAACGCCTGGGCCATCCAGACCAAGGCAATACTTAAGCTCGTTGCTCATGGGAGTAGACCCCGAGTCATGACCCTTGAGACAACGGAGATCAAAGTGTCCAGCATTCGTCCAGCTAGCACTTTGGAGAGCGGGATCCATTAGTTGGGGAGCTGTTTCAGAAGATGGCTTAGTTGGAAGAACGCCTCTGAACCCCGGGTGATCTATCTCGTAGCGAGGAGCGATCACCACTTTTCGAGGAGATCGAAGCTCAAACTCTCCCTCTCAAGCCCAGAGTCCTTGCGATCTCATTGTACAATGGAGATTCTGACCTGTATGATCATCTAGATGCATTCAATGTTCAGATGGACTTACAGACGATCGACCCCCTGGTTAAGTGTCAGGTTTTTTCACCCACATTGGGAGGTGTGCCTCAAACTTGATTTAGAAGCCTCCGGCTGGCTCAATTGATAGTTAGGAAGACTATCAATAGAAGTTCATCAGTCAGTATCGGGTGCTGAAGAGACAACTCATTCCCCCTTGTCACCTCGTTATGATTTTTCAGCACAAGCAGGAGTTGCTGAAGGACTACGTCGCTAGATTCAGACTTGAAGCTAATTTGGTGGAGAATCCATCTGAAGAAACCATGTTGGCCATCATCTCTGCGGGACTTTGCAAAGATGAAAAGCTGTACAAGAGTCTGTATAAGTCCCCGGTGAAAAACCTCATCGAGTCCTACAAGCGAGTTGTTAAGCAGGTTAAATGGGAGGAAACCTTCGGCTTAGAAAAGTCTGACAAGAAGGATGAAAGGGCCAATCCTTTTCATGATAGGAAGAGGAATGACTCGGACCAAGGGGATCACCCTGCTAAATGGGCGGCAAGGAAATCCAAAAAGTCCAAAGATGGGTAACCTCAGTACTCGAGCTATTCCGAGCATTATAGCATGCTCTCGGATCCCCAAGATAGGATTTAATTGGCGAAAAGGGATAGGGAGAATTTCGAAAGGCTAAGGCCCTTGAAGACTCCTTTTAGGCAGAGGAACAAAGATGAGTTCTATGCCTATTATAATGAGGCCGGGCATAGGACGTCAAATTGTCTGACCCTTAGAGATGCAATTGAGGATTTGATCCAAAAAGGTCGCCTGAGGGGATATGTAATGCAACCTGTAGGGCAACCTCTCCAGCCTAGCACTAACCAAGAGTCGGGGGGCTCAATCTGGGTTATATACTGACATTGTATTCCAAGATTTCAGGGTGAACATAAATATGTTTATTTTGTTAAAAGCTATTTGTTGATTTGCATAATGCCAGTTATTTTCTTCCCCCTCGCCTTTAAGTGTTTGCGGCGTCCACAGCTCTCATGCGATCAATTCTCTTCGAAGTTTCATGAAAGGATTTTCTTTCTGCCAATTATGACCTTTGGTCTAGTTGAGGCCCCCCAGAGCTCATTTCGAAGAAGAATTGACAAAAAATTAGCCAGTACAGCTTCGTGCTCACTGAGGTGTGGAGACACTAAAAAACACTCACTGTTATCAACGCAGCTTCGTACTCGTTGAGGTGTGAAGACACTAAAAAACACTTGCTGTTACCAGTGCAACTTTGTGCTCACTGAGGTGTGGAGACACCAAAAAATACTCACTGTTGCCAGCACAGCTTCGTGCTCGTTGAGGTATGGAGACACTAAAAAAATACTCAACGCTATCATGACTTTATGATGGCTGAAGCGTAAAGAATTGATGAACCAATTATTCGCCTAAGGCAACAAAATCTCCCAGCTCCCATGCGATCTCTCTCTTTCACTCACAACAGATTAAGCGGCCGTAAAAGTAAAGTGCAACCGATTAGCCCAGAAGAGAAATTTTATTAATCGTAAAAAATGTACACACAGTGATATGAGAAGAATCCGGTTACAAATATTTGAAAGAAGAAAGACTCATGTGGCAAAAGACCTCGTCCACGCGAGGCAAAGTTACATCAAAAGAAGAAATGAAAAAATAAAGGCAAGAAACTCGATGACCCGGCATAACCATTCCGGCAAGAATGGAAGACCAGTCATTAAGCTCACACCTACAGGAAGGACGTCAACTCCTAGTTCCTCTTGCTTATTCCCTCCGGCGCATCCCCCTGGGCCGGGGGAAGAGCAAATCAAAAAATCATAGCCGCCTGGCCAGGGTGCTGTACCATAAGCAACAGCTGAAGGAGGTGGCCCGAAGTTAGCACAAGACCCCCCAGGAGCCCGCTAGGCAGATCCTGCATCGGAGCCACGTACAACGGGCTATCCATGTCTCCCGACCCTCTACAACAGGCCATCCATGTCTCAGCAAGCTTCGCCAGAAGCCAAAACACCAAAAGTGCAGGGGACTCTTCAGTCTCCTTCATTGAGTTTCTCTGGGACAAAAGAGAGAATGCCCCAGGCTATAAATAAACCCGCTTGGCCCTTTGAAGAATCCAGAAGAAATCTGTCATGATCTTCATCCAACGGCCTGAAACGAGAAGCATTGCCATGCCAATGGCTAAAAATGACAAACAGAAGAAAGCATGACCTAAAGCAGAACGGAATGACACCTAACATGACACTTCAGTCAAGGAAGGACTCTGACTGAATATACGAATCAAGCCTTAGAAACTTGTAACTCCCGGTCCGCGAAGCAAACTGAGAGTTGGAGGGCTTATGTTATATACAAAAAATGACCTCGGGAAGTCGCAACAGACCCGAGGCTAGCGTGCTCATCGCCTCGTCAGGCGCAGTCAGTGAAGTTTCTCTTCGCCTAGCGACCCTCGCCTCATGAGGCAACGACTCAGCGATCCAGCAAGAAAGCCACCAGTACTTTGCTCAACCCCATGACAGGAACTCCAACTCGGGGTGCCCGGTGCCTCGCCAAGCGCAGCAACATTAAGCAACAGACACATACAGGCTCAGTCTACAGCTGACCAGTGGGGGCCATCCCACAATCTATATTCTGCATTAGCTAGATTGTAGCCTATTTACTGTCTTTTCTATTTATAACTTGATGTAACACAACTATAGCTTATAATTAATGCATGTAACTCTTCCTTCCTCTATAAATAGGATTGCCTTGTTAGAAGGGAGGAGAGGAAGCCGAACCCTGTTAGCAGAAACTCTGCTAAAATCATTTCAGAGTAAAATCTCAACCATGGGCGTAGGGTCCGGTGCCGTCCGAATTTGACCGAACCACGTTAACTTCTGTGTCTTCTTCTATACTCTTCCCTTCATCTTTTGTTTGTCTCACTGTTTTGTCACGTCTGAACCGGATACGGGCTCGAGATCCCGAAGAATCCCCCTATTGGCCGAAGCTTGGAGCATAAACAAAATCTGACGTCAACAGTCACTATCCACCATCACCTGTTATCGTGCCTTATTACAGTAATCATCTTAACCTATCATTATTCATTATTCATTATTGTTGATCATCATTCACTGTCATTAATAATAGTCTATCATTATCTACTGTTGTTGATTACCGTCCACTACTATTAATATCACCTATAACCATTAACTACTACCTTCTATTACCCATCATTATTAACTATTGTCTATTAATACCCATTGTTGTGAACTATCATCCACCGTTACTATCCAATAGTGGTTACCATTATCTACCATAATCCATTACCATCTACCACTACCCATCATCATTGATTACCATCTAGTACCACTTGATGGTGGTTACCATCGCTCATCACCATTTACTATTGTTGGCTATCACGCATCGCTATTGATTGTTTTCTACTATCACCTATTATCCACTACAACTTACCATCATTAACTGGTTAATTTTTTTAATATTGAACATTCAATTTTTAATAAAGATATTTTTGATAATCTAAAAATATTTTTAAAAATATACAAATTAACTAAAATATAAAATTACAATATTCTTGAATTTTTTTACTTCAACCAAATATGGTAATATAATATATTCAAGAATTATGTTCATAGGAATCACACGGGAATGTATGATTTTGTGAACTAAATGCCACTTATAATTAATATTTATCATTTACTTCATTAATTATTTTATAAAATTATGTAATTTTTATAATTTTTTTAAATAAAAATCACAATATTATTATATATTAACTTATTAGTCATTTTTTCATATATAATTTTTATATTATATAATTAGTAGATATTAAATTAAATATATAGAATTTTAATTAAATACTTAAATATGAGTTAAGAAATTATTTAAAAAATGATATAATAAAATAATATATGTGATTGTTATTTATAAAATTTATAAAAAATTATGTAATTTAATAAAATTATTAATTAAGCAATGAATATTAATTTTAAATTTAATATAATTTAAAATTTTAATTTTCATAATTTTAAAGTTAACGGATGAAAAAAATCCCACAGCCAAAGAGTATTTTGTAATTTTTTTTGTTCAAAGTAATGTAATTATCATCATTCTGCTTGGCATCCCGTGAAATTTGTGTTAGAACATATACCAAGAATAAAATAAAAAATGTGAGCGGAAAAATACAGCGGGCCATTGCAACGTGTCAAGGCATAACGCCTACGTTGCGGTGAAAGTGCAAGCCACTAACCAGATCACCAGACCATGGTGGTCGACGATGCAAACCTACGAGCACCTTAGTCCTACAACGGCGCACCAAGACAAGGGACATTGGTGAATTCTCTTCAACGGTCAAAGCCCAGAAACAGCTAGGATCCGAAAATTCGCACTGTTTTACATTCCCGGACATTACCTAAAACTCGAAAGCAAAAGGCCCCACACTCACTCCTTTCGCATTTGCCATACTCACTCTACCCTCATCCATTTCTTTCTCACTTCATACTATATTCCGTGTTATCATCCCAAACAAAAATCTGAGGAGGTTCGTTGTACTGCCCTTTGTCTCTGTAATTCTGAATCCATATTCTCCAATTTCACGTTTTTATTGTTTAATCATATCAGATCTGAAGATGGGTAGGATTGCGACGGAGTATCTGGCTATGAAAACTGATACGACTAGTTTGATCGATTTCGACATAAATGATCTGAAATTTGGAGCCAAGAACCTCGTCAACAATGCAACCAAGCTAGGAGGCTTGGGCTTTGGCACAACCTTCCTTAAATGGGTCGCTTCCTTGGCTGCCATGTCAGTATTCTTCAGCTCACTCCTACAGCAAAATCGATTTTTTTTCCCCTGTTGTTGTTTAGGAAGGAGGTTCAATTATCTATTCCATGATTAGAGCGCTTCATTTTTTAGTAGTGTTGTTCTGTGATTAATAATCTGAATATTACTTGTTAATTTTGAGTGTAGTTGTGTCTTTGTCATTGCTGATTGCTGATATTATATTTTACTACTGTCGAAGGGGATAGTTTTCTTCTTCTTCTTCTTCTTTTCAACTTCTGTTCTTCCTTACATAAAATATTGATTACACCTAACACCTGTAGTTTAAAGATAACACTACACAATTAATTTGTCACTATTGGCATCAGAAAATGATTCTCTTTCCCGTTTCCAATTAACCAAATTATCAATTGCATCCAAACATTCTAGATCCAGTAGTGTTATAGTTTTTTAGTAGGAAGGGTTAGATTAATTCTTTGTAAAATGATTGTTTCAGTTATTTATTGATACTGGATCGCACAAACTGGAGGACTAATATGCTGACTTCACTTTTAATCCCTTATATATTCTTCAGTCTTCCCAGTTCAGTATTCCACTTCTTAAGGTGACCACTTCTCTTATTTTCTTTGTTTTGTTCCCTTTTTTTCTTTTCTACAATTCTTATTATGAATGCAATTCACTTATAATCATTCAGAGGAGAGGTTGGAAAATGGATTGCCTTCATTGCAGTTGTGCTGAGGCTTTTCTTCCCTCGACACTTTCCAGGTCAGATTCTAGCCAATATGTTGTTTAATGCTACCTCTTCCCAAACCCCCCCCCCCCATTTTTTTAAATAGCAATCCATACCAAGCTTTACCCATCCCTTCCAAAGAGATAAATGTTGAAGATAGTTTGTTTGTGGATACAAGAAATTCTATTGCCACCGATGTGCTGGAGGCAACACAGCATATAAAATATGACTAAGATGCATTGCTATTCCCCAGAATAAAAGTGGAACTTACAATGCATATACGCAATAAGCGCTGTCATTTATTTGTAGGTGTGATGGAACCTTGTGTTAATTTGTTGAATTTGAACATGACTTGATCATTAGAATAAAACCAATAATGGTAGTTACAGAGAAAAATACGAACGAAGGCTAGAGGTCTTGTCATTCAGATTGGAATAGCAGTTTTACAGGTTATGTTTATAGTTTAGACTCCAGTTTATAACTCACCATATGATTTTGTTTTGGCCATGCTGTTTGATGTGATCTCTGCATTTGCACACAAACATGTCAATGTTCACACAAGGCTGACAATTTGAAAACAATACATGATATTGAATTATTCAGTTGGCAATGATTCACATCCCTTTTTATGAACTTGACTAATTGACTACTTGTAATCTCTGCAGATTGGCTTGAAATGCCGGGTTCATTGATCCTTCTTTTGGTGGTGGCTCCCAACTTATTTGCTCACACATTCAGGCACAGCTTGGTTGGAGTAGTGATAGACCTTGTCATTGGTTGTTACCTGCTGCAGGAACATATTAGGGCTTCTGGTGGATTCAGAAATTCTTTCACACAGCGCCATGGAATATCAAATACCCTTGGCATTCTACTTCTCTTAGTCTACCCTTTATGGGCCCTGGTTATCCATTTTCTATAGAGCTTTGTAATAATTAACTGCGATATATTCTGTTTTAAAGCAGCTAAACATCAAATTGTTGTTTTCTAACGACCCTAAATTCTTGATTGAAGTTTTTGCTTTCTATGATCCAAAATCACATCCGGCCTCTTGGAATTCATTGTAGTGGCCGTGGCGCCACGGCTAAAATATATGTTCACAATTATTTTTACAAATACGTTAATAATATAATATAAATTAAATTCATAACATTTGCTTTAAAACAAATATGATCAATTTATTTATATTATACATATTTACAGTAAAAAATAGCTATAAATGCAAAATATGAAAGTAACATTGTCCTATTTGAGTACAAAGGCAGTCTTACAGGTTTTGAACTCAATTTGGCAATTGATTCACAATAAGCCACAAGAATCTTCCTCAGGTTGGGATAGCAAAATAATATGTCTTTTGGTTTCTCCTCTTCCACCCTTATTTTCTTGATGAATATAGTTTTATCCCTCAATCACAACCAATGCAAAGAGAATGGTATAAAATGTAAAATAAATTCAAATGATAAACAGCAATAGGGGATTTATTTTTCATGTGTTTTTTTTTTTTTCTGGTGATTGTTGATTGTAACATGGATTTTTTTTGGGGGGTTGTTTTTTTGGGTCATGTTGTTTTATGAATAATGACTGATTAAGTCCATCTATTCGACCCGGTCCATACACATATTCGGGCCATCCTCTTAACGGCGGCGAAGGTAGAAACCCTAGATTATACAAACCCTGATGCCTCCTCTTTGCCTATAAAAGCGAAATCTCTGTTTATGGCCACAGCATCAGGTGACGAAAAATCTACTATTGTTATGATTGTTATGTATTCCTTCTCCAATTGATTGTTTGGTTTTTCATTCGGATTGTTTTGTCTTATCTTGGTGTTTTCCTAGATTTTGTTGGTAGAATGTGGAGATTTCTCAGTGATGATCAAATAACGATGACGAGTCCGACCTTTCCATTCTTAACAATCCTGACGACAAATCGAGGCATTTGTCTGAGAGAAATCCATATATTACCAATTTTTCTTTCCTCAATCGAAGAAAAAACAGTTCTTTTTGCGATACGGTGTTTTGTTAAATTTTTCTCGCTAAAGAATCTGATTTTTTTTTAATGATTTTTATACGCTTGGCATGATGATGATAGTTACAAATTTCTCATATGAAGATTCATATGATGATACTAATCCTCCTACTCATTCTGAATGCCAAATTTGTTTATTTTGTTTCGTTTTATTTAAATCCCTTTACTGTTTTCAAGGCAACAAAAAAAAAATAATGTCTTTCAACGAAGAACGAACATCATCCCCCAATTACAAACTCGGAACTTTGAAGCTAGTAGAACCCTAATTTGCAGACTTGTGCAGCTAAGCTCTCTCATCGGGGGCTTATTTGATAGAATGATAACCGCCAAGTTATAATTTCATCTTATATGTCGTGAATAAAAAATTTTGAACCTTGAAGCCCTGTAACGGCAAATTGGATCCAAAATAACCCAAGACTTGACAAACGAAAGCATTTAACAAAAGTCTGTCTTCACAAGGAATTCTGGAGGCGTAGACTGATTTTGTGGGCATATTACCCCTAATAGATTGGTCAAAGATGAAATTTCATTGTTCCAATAATAGTGTTATTGATTGAAAGAAGATTAAAAAAATTATCTCATTGCTTGATCAATAGTTATAGTCTGTGTTACACAGGCATCAGGACATGTGGACACAGATACAGGGATAAGATATTTTTAAAAGTGTCAGTATTATTTTTACATGATAAATAAAGTGTCGGTGTCGATAAGTGTCAGAAATAGAAATATTTTTGACACTCTATATGAAGTGTCGATATATCGAAGATTATAGTCATATCCCAAATATAATTATGAGGATGTTGCAGTTGGAAAGATATCACTAAACCTTGTTTTCTTAACAATAGTTAATATTGGGGATGTAACAAATTTAATAGCATTAAAATTCAAATTAAGTATAGGAATAGAATTACATATGGATGTAATTCAAAACAAATCAATTCATGTCAAATTTATTATTTTGGTAAATATAGAAGTCAGGGTGCCCAACAGGCTACCCAAATAAACGAAACAAAAGTAATCTATGTTCTTTTGTGTGCATGATATTTTTCACCATTTGTTTGAAGATTTTTTTTTATTTTTTTCAGATCACAACCATATAATTTCCATTTTTTTTTTTCTCTTGTGGACGATCACATAATTTCTGACAGCAAATATCTTTATCCAAAATATGAACCGTGTCACGTGGCAATTCAAAGACCATTAGCTTTAGATTCAATCGTCCAATAAGCGATAGATCACCTTATCCTATCCGTTATCTATAATCTTAGACACAACACAGCCACCAAATAATTGTCCACCATTCACTCTCTTCCAACACAAAACCACATTGCTACTAGTTAGCTTCAGAAAACACAGAAACAGAGAGAGAAAGAGAGCAACTGTGGCAGCAACAATGGCAGCCTCACTACAAGCAGCGGCTACCCTTATGCAGCCCACCAAGGTGGGTATGACAGGTCGTAGCACTACTCTACAACTCAAGTCTACTCACTCCATTTGTAGGGCTTTCGGCTATGAACCAGCTGCATCCAAGATCACTTGCTCTCTTAAATCTGATCTCAAGGATTTGGTTCAGAAATGTGCTGATGCTACCAAGATTGCTGGAATCGCACTTGCCACCTCTGCTCTCGTTGTTTCTGTATGCACCACTCATTCCTTCTTTTTTCCTACTATTTTCATATTGAGGACAATTAAACATGAAACAATGTTAATAAAGTTCAGCAAACATTTAATTTGAGCAATTGGGTAGTTTGTTTTGATAAACACATATAGTTTAAGGTTCTACTTCACTGAATGAAACATAATTTTTGTGACCAAAACGTAAAGTAACTATGATTATTCTTTCTCTTCTATTTCCTTTGGTATTATTTATTGAAATTTTAACTTTTTCCTTTTCTTCCTTGGATGATTTGTTCACGAATGATCTGATGGTATGTAAGGATTAAAGAAGTTAAAATTTAACCCTGTTGTGCTAATTTATGTGCTAGTTTAACCGAAGGCTCTCTGTGCCTTCCCAATCACAAATTGCATTACAAAATTCCTAAACTTTGCAATTAAGGCCTAGTTAGTGTCTGATGCATCTCTTGAATGAAAACAATTGCGTATAGCTCACAAAAATGTTCATATTCAGGGAGCAAGTGCTGAAGGTGTCCCAAAGCGTCTAACCTATGACGAAATCCAGAGCAAGACATACCTAGAAGTCAAGGGAACCGGAACCGCCAACCAGTGCCCAACCATTGACGGTGGAGTAGACGCATTCGCCTTCAAGCCCGGCAAATACAACGCCAAGAAGTTCTGCCTTGAGCCCACTTCCTTCACCGTCAAGGCCGAAAGCATCAACAAAAACTCCCCACCCGAATTCCAAGACACCAAGCTCATGACCCGTTTAACCTACACACTGGACGAGATCGAAGGACCCTTCGAAGTCTCCCCTGATGGCAGCGTCAAATTCGTGGAGAAAGACGGAATCGACTATGCTGCCGTCACCGTCCAGCTTCCCGGAGGCGAGCGCGTGCCCTTCCTCTTCACCGTCAAACAGTTGGTGGCAACTGGAAAACCAGAGAGCTTCGGCGGAGACTTCCTGGTTCCTTCATACCGTGGTACCTCTTTCTTGGACCCCAAGGGAAGAGGTGCATCAACTGGTTACGATAGTGCAGTTGCTTTGCCTGCTGGTGGGAGAGGAGATGAAGAAGAACTCAGGAAGGAGAACATCAAGAGTGCTGACTCATCAAAAGGGTCAATCACTTTGAGTGTTAAAAAGAGTAAGCCTGAGACTGGGGAGGTGATTGGTGTGTTTGAGAGTATTCAGCCTTCTGATACTGATTTGGGAGCAAAGGCTCCAAAGGAGGTGAAGATTCAGGGCATCTGGTATGCTCAGCTTGATTCGTAGAGCTTTTTAATTTCTACTACTGCCTTTGTTTGTGTTTTGTTGGTTCGGATTTTGTTGTAACGTGAAGGCGTTGCCTCACTATCCCGTGGTCCATTTTGGGAAGCACCGAGATGATTGCCTGCTTGTATATTATATTGACTTCCAGTCCAGTTATAATGCTTAAGAATGTCACCAAGTTACAATTGGCTGTGTGGTTTCTTGTTTCAGCATTTTTATATATTCTTTTGCTAACACCAGCGCATATATTACCAACGAGTCACTGCATGGCCATTGCAATTGAACAAAATGAGCTCAATGATACCTCTACTTCCTATATTAACGACTCAAACACTCTACTAGTAATTTCTTATTTTGTCAGCCAAATTGTAAATTACTTGTGTATTTTTTTGTTTATAGCTTCCATTCCTCTTTAATCTCAATTAACCAGCTTAATAGGTTTGAGATTACCACTTATACTGAATCCAGGGAGGCTCAAATTTGAGTACTGGTATCACTATCATATAATTAATTTTATAATTATATACATAATACAATTTAAATTAAATGAGACTGAGAACACCTGGAGTTTTAAAATTTTAACTGTTGATTTCGCGAGGATGAATATGAGGAAGGATTTATGAGAAAAGCTGTTCAAATAAACAAGTCCAACTTATTTGAGCCAGTCCAAAAAATGGTTCAATTTAAATTCTCTCTTAAATTTTATTTATGGATAAAACAATAATTTTGATGGTGATAATGTTTTAACAAATCCAGTTATATCTTTAGTCGTTAGTATATTTAGGAAAATGTAAGATGTATATCTGCACAAAATCAAGCCATATATCTGTTAAGAATATCGAATATTTGAGGTTCACATGCCGCTCAATATACACTACGTAAAGCCGTTGGACAAAAGCATCATAAATATATAAGGACCTTGAGGCAAAAGTGAGAAGAATGAAGGGATAATCTTATAGGATCTTATGAAATAGAATTTATGATTTTATAAGCTTAGTGTATCTTATGATATCTGACCTTATCTGAAACTTGTTTCCTATCAAGCAACAAGTCTCCAAATTCAAAATTTTGAAAGAAAAAAAAAAACCAAAATGTAGGGCAAGCAAGTTGCTCTGTTAATCTGATCAAATTTGGAATATCTAGTACAAGATATTTGGAAGGAATTTTGGAGGCCTTTCTTCAAAATAATTGATCCACAATAACTTCAAGGCTTTGCAAACAAAGCATAACAATCTCAAAGTTTTTTTAAGACTATGAAAGGCCTTTAAGCACAAGAAGACCAACTAGAAATGCGATATTCATTCCAAAAAGCTTACTAGAAAAATTTGATGTGATATTCATTCCAAAAAGCTTACTAGAAAAATTTGTAAAAGCCTTCATACTCTCCTTTGAGCTTCAACTTGCAAACATACACTATTGAGTGCTTTTTCTTTGCTAAGTGATCCATATTACACACTCTCTTTTGAGAGAAACCTTTCCTTGATATCATTGTATGTGAGAAATAACTAGAGATAGACAGAAAGTGGTATCTTTCTTGAAAAATCTTGATAGCTAAGATTTGAGAGCTTTGTAAAAAAGCTTCAATTATGTGTTGTGAGAAAGTGATTATTGTAAAAAGAGTTGAAAGTTTTTGACTGATTATAAATTATTAAACATCTAGTGAATTATACCCTAAATATCCAAGAATTGAAACTTGGGAGGAGTGGAGTAAACCCAAGGAAAGTTTTCCTTGGATAATTAAACCACTATAACATCTTTGTGTTTTTCTCTTTACTTATTACTTTCATTCTCTACAACGTTTCTCAAATCCTTTTAAAAAATTTATTTTACTAGTAGAACCTTATCTTTGCCTATTTCTTCAAGTTTCCTCTTTTAAGTTCTAATTACTCTCTCGTCCTGACCAGAATTATAATTAATTCCAAAACAGTAACTTGTTAGTTAAAAGGAATTTTTTTCTAATAATTTTTTATAATTATTTCTAATTCATCCTGTCTTGGCCAATAAACTTTTTCAATTGGTATTTGGCTTCAATTCTTTTTTTTTTTTTTGCCTAAGGGCCTTTTGAGAAAAGATTCTGCAAGAAAATGAAGTTTCTTGACAACTCACATAGATCGAAAGTTACTTAACAACTAGATTTCCACTCTTTGATGGATCTAACTATGACTACTAGAAGTTCAGAATGATGATCTACATAAAGTCTACTGACACCTCTATTTGGATAGTGATCAAGGAAAGATACACGAGTCCAACAAAGCTAAAAGGCTTAAGAATCATTCCTAAACTAGAAAGTGATTGGGATGACGACAATTACAAGAAGGAAGGAACTTATGCCAAAGCAATGAATCCCATCATGTGTGTTGTAACCCTTGCAAATGTACCATAGCCAAAGCTATGTGGGACAAGCTAGAGGTAACATACGAAGGTACTAATCAAGTTAAAGAAACTAGTGAAAGTATGTTAGTTTATGAATATGAAATATTTAAAATGGAAAAAGATAAACAAGTAGAACAAATATTTGAAAGGTTTTGCAATTGTCAAAGACCTCCATGCTCTTGGAAGAGTCATTACAGAAAGAAAACTTAATATGAAAATTTTAATAACTCTTCCCAAAGCATGACAGTTTAAAGTAGATGCTATTCAAGAAGGAAATAATCTTGCTACTCTCACATATGATGAACTAAGAGGAAAAATTTTAGCATATGAAAGAACATATATGAGAGAATATCTTAGAATCAAAGAAAAAGAAAAATGTTGCTTTTCAAACTTCTTATAAAAAGGATGAGGAGGATGAAGAAGAACTTCACTATGAAAGCAGAAGTCAAGATGATAAAATGGCTTTAGTGGCAAAAAAATTTCTAAATATGTACAAAAAAAGAGATGGCTTCAAAAGTAGACCACCACCAAGAAGTAAACATGTTAGAGGTGAGACAAACAGTTAACCACTAACTTGCTTTGAGTGCAAAAAGCTAGGACACAAAAAGATCAAATGGCTTTTGGTGAAATATAGATTGCAAATAAGGCCAACCAAAAAGAGAGTAATGATGGCCACTTGGGATGACAAGTACATGCCATCTAGAGACAAGAAAGGTGACACTGATGATGAAGAAATATATAACTATTACTTCACGATAAAAGATCAAGGAAAAGATGTAACTAACTCTGATCTTAATACTTCTATATCTTATGATGAGTTACATAGCACCATTAATGAGCTAATGAAAGATTTTCACAAAGTGTTAACAAACTATTTTTCTGTTGTAAATGAAAAATCTAATTTAATAAAAGAAATTTCTTGTCTTAAATTAAAAACAAATCCTTTTGACATAAGGAATGTAATCTTTAGAAAATGAAATATTAACAACAAAACTTACTTCTTTAAAAAAAAAAAGAACAATGAAATGACTAAGCATCTTGATGTTTTGAAACATAAAAATTAGGAGCTTCGGTCTAAATCAAGAACATTAATCTCTTTGGAAGAAGAAAACATTTTGTTAAAAGGAAGATTAGCTCTTTAATCAAAGATCTAGCCAAATTTATGAAAGGAAGAGAAAATCCATATATTATTTTAGGTATCCAAAAATGTTCTCTAGATAAAGGAGGTTTGGAAACTTTTTTGTCAAAGCATCAACTTTATCAAATCCGTTAGTCACATGTAAATATTGTGCACACAAGGAACACATATTATTTTCATTCTATGAAAAGAAAAGTAAACTTAATAGGAGAAACATGTTTGAATACAAAAAGGGCAAAAGAAACCAAAGTTTAATGGCACTAAATTTGAAGGACCTAAAATGGTTTAGGTACCTAAAAAAGTCAATCTTGTATTATAAGTGTGTCTTAAATCTACAATCAAGAAAGATGTTGGTTTCTTGATAGTAGTTGCTTAAGATACACGATAGGAGATTCAAGGAAGTTTTTCTCCATTAAAAATATAAATGGAGGATATGTGACTGGTATAAGTAAGATACGTACGGATTCTACATCTATTGATAATGCTAACTTAGTAAATGGTTTCGAGCATAATTTTCTTAGCATTAGTTAACTATATAATAGAGGTTTTAAAGTAACTTTTAAGTCATCTCATTGCATAGCTCAAGATAAGAATACAAACAAAATTTCTTTCATAGGTAAAGGAGAAGATAATGTTTAAGTTAATATCCTAAACAACATCTCACCAACTTTAATTAAATGTCTTGCATCCATAAATGATGAAAGTTGGCTATGACATAGAAGACTTGGATATATTAACATGTGTCTCATATCAAATCTTTTAAGAAAAACCTTTCTAAGAAAAATCTTGTTATAGGTCTTCCAAAAATAAATTTTAAAAAGGATCAAATATGTGATGCATCTTAATAAGGCAAACAAGTGAAATCATCTTTCCAATGCATAAATGTTGTTTCGATTTCAAAATCATTGGAATTATTGCATATGAATTTATTTAGTCTTACCAAAACTCTAAGTTTTGGAGGAAAAAGATATGGTCTTGTCATAGTTGATGATTTTTTTAGATATACTTGGGAATTTTTTCTTACTTACAAAGATAATACTTTTGAAATTTTTGAAAAATTTTGCAAGAAGGTTCAAAATGAAAAAGGATCAAATATCATGAACATTAAAAATAACCATGAAGGTTAGTTTGAAAATAAAAAATTTAAATCTTTTTGTGAAAATCATGGTATTGATCATAACTTTTCTTGTCCAAGAATTCCTTAACAAAATGGAGTAGTGGAAAGAAAAAATAAGACATTATAAGATATAGCTAGAACCATGTTATGTGAAAATGATCTTCCAAATATTTTTGGGTCGAAGCAATAAATGCTTTTTGTTATATTTCAAATAGATGCTTTATAAAGTCTATATTGAAGAAAACTCCATATGAACTATGGATGGATAGAAAACATGACATTGGTTACTTTCATATTTTTGGTTGCAAATATTTTGTTTTAAATAATGGAAAAGAAAATCTTGCAAAATTTGACTCAAGAAGTGATGAAGGCATTTTTGTGGGATATTCTACAACTAGTAAGGGTTATAGAATATGTAAGAAAAGAACTCTTGTTGTAAAAAAGTCTATGCATATTGTATTTGATGAATCTAACAAATCATCTTTGAGAAATCCTTGAATGATGAGGAAGAACCAAATAAGTTAGAAGAGCAAGTAGATTCAAAGGAGCAAACTCATTCAACGAAGTAAGACAGTCCAAAAAAGCAAGAAGATTGCTCTTTCAATCTAAAAGAAGAAGAAGGAGAAGATAAGCCATCATTCAAAAAACATTAAAATGATGAAACGCCCTCCATGGAAGTTAGAAATCTTCATAGAGAGTAAGGATACCATCCTAATTATCCAAATGAGTACATAATTGGAGATCCATCAAAAGTATAAGAACTAGGTCCTCATATAAGAATACAATCAATCTTGCTCTTCTTTCTCACATTGAACCAAAGAACACTCAAAATGCTCTCAAGGATGAAAGTTAGGTTAAAGCCATGAAAAGGGAGCTTACTTAATTTGAAAAGAATGAAGTATAGAAGTTAGTACCATAGCAAACAAACCAACCAGTCGTGGGAACCAAATATATCTTTAAAAATAAATTGGATGAATTTAGAAATATGGTAAGAAATAAAGCAAGGTTAGTAGCTTAAGGATATAATCAACAAGAAGATATTAACTTTGATGAAACATATGTAACTATAACTAAACTCAAATCCATTAGAATGTTACTCTCATTTGCATGCTTTAAAAATTTTAGGTTATATTAAATGGATGTAAATAGTGTTTTCCTAAATGATGAAGTTTATGTAAAGTAACCTCCAAATTTTAAAAAGGAAGAAGCACCCCCTCATAGTTTCAAATGAAATAAAGCTTTGTATGGATCAAAACAAACTCTAAGAGCTTGGTATGAAAGACTTAATAAGTTTCTCCTCAAAAATAATTTCATTAGAAGAAAAGTAGATGTCACACTTTTTATAAAAAAATGTAAATGATGATATCTTAATTGTCCAGATATATGATGATGATATTGTTTTTGGACTCACTAATGAAAATTTGTGCAAGGAATTTTCAAATCATAAGGAAAATTTAGAATAAGCATGATGGGAAATGAAATAAAGGATCTTCATTAATCAATCCAAATATACAAAAGAACTACTAAAGAAATTTGGGATGGAGAATACTGAAATTCTTGGTGCTCCAATGAACCCATCCACAAAGCTAGATAAAGATGAGAATAGTAAGCTAGTAGATGAAAAATAATATAAAGGAATGATGAGATCACTTCTTTATTTAACCACTAGTAAGCTAGATATTATGTTTAGTGTTTGCCGGTGTGCCGGATATCAATTTAATCCTAAGAAATCACACTTATGTGCCATAAAAAGAATTTTCATATACCTACTTAGGACAAAGGACTTTGAATTATGGTATTCAAAAGATCACAATTTTGACCTTGTAGGATATTTAGATGCTAACTTTGCAAGTTGCAAGTTAAATAGAAAAAGCACAAGTGGAACATGTCATTTCCTAAAAAATTGTCTTGTATCATGGCATAATAAAAAGCAAGCCTTCATTATATTTTCAATAGCCAAAGCAAAATATATGGCAATTGGAAACTGTTGCATACAAATTCTATGGATGAAGAGATAATTAGAAAACTACGATTTGAATTTCAATCCTATTCCCATTTTTTATGATAATACTAGTGCCATCAACTTGACAAGAAATTCAATTCATCATTCAAGAACTAAGCACATTGAGATTAAACATCATTTTATTGGAAATCATGTTTACAAAGGTGATGCTGATTTAAACTTCATAAATATAGATAGTTAATTAGTTGATTTCTTTACCAAACCTCTTTATGAAGACCAGTTTTGTTTTATTAGAAATGAATTAGGAATAATTAATCTTGAATAGCTAATTTATGCATTATCTAGTATGAATACATATTTCTAGATAATCATGAAAGAGTAAATGAAAGAGTAAGATGCTTGCTCTTTGTTGACGGTGGATTTTGGTTCTACCAAATCCAGCCAACCAGAGGGGTTCTTGCGAACGCAAACTATAATCTGGTTGTACGAATGTTAACAAATATAGCAAACAATAGAAAATAGCCAAAGAACAAGATGAACACAACAAGGGTTTAACGTGGTTTGGCCAAAATTAGATGGCATTGATTTTTATGTCCACAGTAGCATTTTATTACTTATGGAGAAATTTTAGTAGAGTTTTAGTACAATAGTTTTCAAGCTGTAATTATATAATTTGCATTTCTGTTACATCAAATAATAAATATAATGATAAGTGCAGCTCTTACAAATTGGCTTTTACAGACTGCTGGCTGACTTTAGTAGAATGCTTTCTACGGGTCGGCCCACGATACTACTTTTTGTAGGCTGATTCCACACACTAAGTCTAAGAAGGTCGCTACTGTTGTGTTTGCTTGGCCATGGGGGGCAGCAAAGGTTCGAAATTTTTAAAAAATTTTCTCCCCTTTGACTGAGCGAACCTCCCAATGATCTACTGGTTTAAGATCCCAAATACCCCTAGATCAAATCTAGAGTGAAAGTAGAGCTTACTAACCTTTAGTCCAGCTCATTTGCAGCAGAAGTGTGT
>JANHAO010008421.1:0-19266 GCA_026873985.1 Saraca asoca | reverse complement strand
TAAAATTATTTATTATATAAAAAATATTATTTATTCCATCAATTAAAAATATTATTTATTATATAAAAAAAATAAAATTCCAACGGACAAATTCGTTGGAATATTTTTTCTCACGGACAATATCCGCGATAAATTTCGTTGACTAATAATTCCAACGAATCTTGTTCGTTGGAATTTCCGTTTGAATCAATGCGTAAGATTAATCCCAATTGGTATTTCAACGGATGTAATCCGTTTGAATATTCTGTTGGAATTTCCCGTTGGAATTTCCAATTCCAACAAGGGTTTTTCTAACGGACGAAATCCATTGGAATTTCTGTTGGAATATCTTCTTCCAACGGATTTAGCTAAAATTCCAATGGATTTTTTCCGTTGAAAAATCAGATTTTGCTTGTAGTGATACTCAATGCATTGGAAGATTAAAGTTACCCTATATATGAGGCATATATTATAGACAGTATTTTACGAAGTACAGACACCTTTATGTAACGTAGACATGTGTTCATTTTTGGGCACATGCTGAATATTATCTGTGAGGACTTTTAGTTCTTATCATCTGGCCTCAGTGATATATTAATTGCATATGTCTGACTCTCTTTCTGGGGATAATAATATTGTTCATACATATTCCACTTCAAATTTGTTCGATATTAATGTCACAGTGTCGATAGTGGTTGCGTATAAATGACTACGAACATTCAAGAAATGCACAGTAAGCATTCATTCATGGGAAAGAGTTAAGGAGACATACATTTTAAATAGTTCATCTTGCGGTTCTGCTTTGCATGAATGTACTTAAAAGAGAAGTACGTTTTTTTTACATTTAAGCGTATGTCGTTGAAAATGGAGAAAGATGCATGGTAGATCTTACCTGTTACCCTACTGCAAGATACAATCTGTTACTGTAACTATGGAAGGCCAAACCGTTTGAGTTTTGGGAAATAAGTTTTTTGTACTTTACGGCCTTCCATCATAATATTGGAGGAAGAAGAATAAGAAAGGATCAAAGAGCTTTTGACTGAATATTATTAACTGTGATTATTTTTCTTGACTTGCAAACTTTCTGAAGTACAAGAAAATCTATAGAAGATTACACCTCATACAATTAAAAAAAAAAAAAAAATACACAACACCGAATGTGCTAATTAGTTAAGTAAATCAACTACTAATTGAACATAACAAATGCTGTGTATTTGAAGAGATTAAATGAAGGATCTATCTAGATTATTTAGAAATATGAATAATCTAGAGATATGCATAATTTCTAATAAAACATTAAATTAAATATTATGATACATAATAGATGAAAATAAATGAATTCTAAAAAGTTTGTTAAGCTCTTGGGAACATTATTGAAATGTGTTGTAGGTTTGAAACCGAATTTCGCTTTCACCAAACGGGCTAGGGTTTAGGGGAGAAATGGACCTCCATAAATCATGAACATTTTGAGGCGAAAACATGGCAATATCATGGAAAAGCAATAAAAAATGAATGAATGGCCTAATCTCAAGCTCACTTATTGGTGACATGCCAAAACATATTGACAAGCTGTGGTGCAGCAGAAGCAGTAATGGAAAATTTATATGTAGTTTCTAGCAATGAGTTACTTTTAACATGACATAAATATGTTCTATATATGGTCGAAGGCTCTAATTGCTCCATAATTTAAGGCTCCAAGTGCTTCTCTTGCCTGCAAAGTTCATTCTTGGGGGTCCATATTGTCATTTTTATTACTCAAATGGGTTAGGATTTTGGGCAGAAATGGACCTCCATAATTGAAACCTCCTACTATTCTCTCTCATAAGAATTAAAGAGTCGTTAAGAATCCCTAAAAAGAGATAAAGGTTGAGAACACAAAACTGAAGAATTTGACGTTGAAATGAAGCTACACTTGAGAGATATTTTTGTGGAAAGCAGATATTGTTCCCTACCTTGCACTTTTGCTTCATTCATAATATTGAGAACAACAAACATTTTGCAATTAAAATGGTCCACATAGTTGCATTGTGTTCTCTGGGCAACAACCTGATAATAAGGGAAGATCGTTAAATTGATTATGCTTAGAAACTGAACTGCTATAATTTTCTGGATTATTAGATTGATTTGTTTTCAAGGGTCCAAAGGAAAAAAAGAGCAATGTTTGCTTAGCCCGAAAAGTGTATTTCAGATAGAAAGGCCACAATACTGACAAAATGGTATTGTTTTGAATATGGTTGTTATCATTATTGTTTTCTTTCCGGAGAAAGGCATATGTTTTTCGAAGTGCTTCAATTATTAAGCTGTCTGACTTATATGATTATTACGTAGATATTAACACCGGTTGCAAAAGTATGCTAAAATTCAGGTTATGTATTCGTCAGGGGTGTGGATGATTTATATAAATTTAAATTGCATAATTGATGAATGGATTGATAAACTCCCGTTTATTTACTTATTATTCAATTAAAATTTTATTAAAGTTATGGATTGATACATTTATAAAAGGTCAAATCTAATTAATCAATTTATCTATTTAATGATTATTATTTTTATAATAATTTATTATATACTTTTTATTGTTATTATTATTTTTATCATTATAATTATATTTTACCATTATTATTAAAAAATGAATTTTTGCTATTAATATTTTAAAAATATTTTATTTACGCTATAAAATTGAAAATAACTAATAAAATAATAAATTGATCATCAATATTTAAATAGCAACATTTAAAATTGAATATATTACATAAATCAAGATTAATTGACTTTTGAAAATTTTTTAATTGCAAGTATTTTTACAATAAACAAAATGCTAAATTTATCATTTTTTTCATTCTATAAAAGATGTTAAACATACTATCTTTTTGTCCTATTAAAATATTAAATATAAATATAAATAGATAAATAATTATTTATGAGTTGATCTAATATTACTATTATTTAACATGATCAATCATGACCTAACTCACATTTATATAAAAGGTAATATGGATGAATATGGAAGAGTTATAATAAGGATGGATATAAATAAATAATTGAATATAGATTATAATTATCAAATCTATTAATATGTGTAACTATGTTAGGATTTAGGGATTTATGATTTTACCTTATTTTTTATTTAATTAATATAATACTTTTTTATTTAAAAATATTTATTTTGAGTTTTAAATAAAAAATTAAGTTGAATAAATTTTTAATGATTCATTTATTAAGTATTTCATTCATCTGATCTATTAATATTTGGATTGACTCAAAGATGGATGAATTTATTAGATTCATATAGATATTCATATATTTTGTCACTCTTAGTTCTCATGAGTTTTTTAATAACAAATTACAATCATTTGTCAAAAGTTTAATATAATGACATTCATACTTTTTTTTAATTTTTAGAAATATATATTGAGCTCCATTTTCTTAAAAGAATTTGAAAAATTTTCATTCAACTATCATGGGAGGTGGCTTCAGCCCTATTCTTAAATATTTAATACTTCTAATTATGATAACAGTCATGATTCAATGAATAGATTTGTAAATATAATATATAAAATAAAATTATAAAAAATAATAATATTATTGTGAATTACAATCTGAAAAGCATACTCATAATCAGACATTCAAAACTCTCCATCAACAGCTAAGCTGGCCTTAAATGACAGGAATTTGTAGCTGGAAATTGGCAGCGTTTGCTTCCATGTGTCATTTAGAAAAACAAGAGGAGTAAGTGTCAAAAAGCTCTCCAATAACGACGGGTAAGCGGCTTAAAGAGGGGACAATCCGTTGTGTTGTCTTTGTATAACCACGTTGCTACATTATGAAGCTGCAAGTTGGCCGTCATTCATGATTAAGTTTGGTTAATTGTCCTCTTTTGATGCGACTTGGCAGTCACTCCTCAGAACTTCAAAAAATGATTTCAGGTTATGCAATTGATAATTACAAGTTCAGCCCAACTCAACTGTTAATTAAGACATATCAATAACATTTGCCGACTACGTGTTTCTGTCTAAGACCACGGAAAAGATTGGCATCCACAAAATCTTAGAATTTGATCTCACTGAGATGCGAAAGAGACTATTAAAATGTACGTACATTTATTTTAAAAATTTGATCTCAATAATATATATATATATATATATATATATAAGAATCGAGTATTATGTAATTTCATAAACTTTGATAAAGTGGGATGTAATTTATTCTAAATATGTTTACAATATATATACATTGCATTCTAAATAAGTGTTTAAGCAATTACAGCTTTCTTCTCTCTTTGGTTCCTAAAATTTTTTGGCGAACTTCAAGCTTTTATTTTCATGACAATAATAGAATTTATTGGGTTATCAGTTTGTTCAATGCTGAATAATTGTGGACCATTATGCTACTTATGTATATCTTTTAAATATATTTTCTTGCTATTTAGTGGATGTAATTTATTTGTTAGTTTATTATTTTTTCATGTATCACTTTTTTATTTATTCTTACATGTTGTATTAATTTTTATATAGATATAATCTTTTATGACTTAAAATATTTAAAATTATAATATAAAAATTATTTTATTTTTTATATCTACTATTCAAGTTTTTTGTTTCATGATTGCAACCAATATTAACGTTAGGCTCTTGGCTTTGTCATTGATTTCAGAAAGCTTCAGCTATTGTGGCTTTGACTAAGGAATATGGCTAGGCACTTAAATAAAGAAGTTATTTGATTTGTATAAAGTTTCATAATAACTACAATTTTTTAGGAAGTAGAAAATGCTTTAATTATTTAGTTGGTCACTAACTCAAAAAAATAGGAGAGTTATATTTCTTACAAAATATGGAAAGTTACTTACCTAACTCTTACGCAAGTTTTACTTTTTGTACTTTTAATAAAATAAGATACAAAACTATCTTTGTAAAATTTAAATAATGATAAAAATATCCTTTTAAAAATTTATACCATATTTTGAGAAAAGAACATAATTTTTTATGTAGGACATTTAGTTATTTTAATAATACTTATTAAAAAATTTATAATTGAATCAAATACTGAATGTAAGCTTACTTCCTTAGTGCAAATCAAATAACTTTTAATATTTTTTAAGAAAATTCACACAGAAACTTATTTTTTATATCAACCAAACGATTTCAAAGTCTTCTTATGAAGTTATTATTCATTTTAGAAGTCAATTTAAACGTCATAAATTTAATGCAAGATATCATAACTTAAGTTAATAGATAAATGAAGCATCAGTTGGCACTAAGTCTTCGCGGAATCATTGTGGAAAAATCAGCCCCAACATCTTATTATAAAAAGTAGTCACATCATAATAGTTAGAGAAGATGGTTTAAAATCTGGGTGGAAGGAGGACATGCAAGCTTTGATTTGTCAAGGCTATGCTCTGTCTTATTAGAGCATTGGATCTTTTGGCAAGGTTAATTGTACAAGTGGCTTAACATGTCTATGAATGATGCTGCCAGTACAAACATGCATGTGGAACATTGGATTTAAGCAGTCCTTCTTAATCATAAAACTGAAAAGATAGCCTGATGATATGATTTACGTCTTTGATAAATTTCTAATTTTTACCTTCTTTCCTTTTCTTACCCATTCTCAGTTTCACTAGTTGTATCAACACATTCTTGACTGCAGAGTTCTTTTTCTGAGGAGTGATACACAATTTTTTTTTTTTCATTGTTATAGTTGTTATGGTTACAAAATTCATCTTTTTTTTTTTTCCACGTAATTTCTGGTGTGCTTCTTGCTTCTTCTGCATTCTCGTTTTGGAGTGGGAGGATAAGTACCAGATACAGTACAGCATGTTACTGGTATTTGGCACGAGGAACAAGTAGGGCTAAAAGAATCAATTGTTTTCGTATCGTACATTAGCTGGCTAGTTCAAGCCATTCCAAGACATAATTGATCCCACACACCGCGCGTTAATGATATTTTTGCATCAGGAAAAAAAAAATGAAAGTGAATTTGACAAATCTTTCAGCCAGATATATTGTGAACCCCACACAGCAAAAAGGACGTATGATTGAAGCTTATATAATGGACACTTTGAATTTGGAAGTATTTGGTATATCTGCATGAATTATAGTAATCAACTATAGAGCATTTATTTATCTCAAACTTCGTCATAAGAATCATGACAAAATTCTTAAAACAAGTCAAAAACGGATGTTCAACAGCTTTCCAGTCGGTCTTCCTATTGGCCTCACAAAAATGATTTCATCAAGGAAAATATAAAAATGCTAGTCGGGGTCGGGTATAAGGTATGCTATGTGTGTGTTGGGCATCACCCCTTGATCTGAACACTTACATGCGTACTATTTCTGTAGGAGACACAATCTGAACTATGTAAACCAACCCTATCTATCAACTGTTATACCATACTGCTGTTAGCATTCTCTAACACTGCATCACTCATATATACAAAAATGAATGTGCGCAGACAAAGCACATTGTGAGAAATCATATATATATATATATATATATATTGTATACATGGGTTACGTCTTCCTAATTATATTGGAATCTTTTATATAAACCTCTTAAAGAATTAGGTCTGGTTGGATTCTCTAATTACTGATCCAAGGTAATTATATATGTTAAAAGGGAGCAGCAGCACCTACAGACAGAGAAGACTATAGAAAAAAGTGGTATGAATGCATTATCGAGTTGTGCCGTCTAGGCCTACAACAAACCACTTAAAGTCACAGCCAGAAGTAAAGGGAGCCAATGCTGCAAACAACCGGAAATAAAGACATCAAAATATTAAACAATAATCCAATGAGGATAACACACATGTATATATAGCAGTGGAAGGGGGAGAGAGAATGAGAGGCCTGGGTAAGAATGTATCCAGTTGATGCTAGAAGTGGAAGAAGTAATGAGCAAGCAGCCAGGACAGATGTGATACCAGCTGCAGTGCCTTCAATCGTTTTCTCTAGCAAGTGGGGGAAAAGCTGCTCATTCACATTGTGCATTACAATATACTAACATAAATCAATAATAAAGGAAGTACTTAGCACTTCCTGCCAGTTTTACTCCACCTTAAAACACCATACTTGTGCCCAACCATTGATGCCTGTAAAAAAAAAAAAAATGAATCGTTTCAACTACAATGCACGTATTAATGAACCACAGAGAAAGTAGCATCCTACAATCCCTTTTCATTATTTATTGAATATACTAAAATTATTGCAGCTCAGCTTCCAAGGAACAGTTTTTGGAGCATAATCACAATTAGAGCCTTCCTCGGAATTAATCATCCCGATTCCACACTGCAGACAAAAAATTTTACCTCAACGTGGATCACTCATAAAACATTAGTTCCTACAGATCTTCCTCGTTCCAACATTATTGCCATACTGAAAATTCCAGATCAATTTCATGTTCTTGTACTTAAGGTTTAACTATTTTCAGGTGCATGATCCCAAAAAATTGCAGTGAACTTTTCATCATAAAGAATATATAGATATGCATGCACATAACAGCTTCCAAACAAGATTACATGTCTGTATACCACATTTTGACCTTATGCTCCATGATACTCACCTTTTGACATGAAGATTTAAAAATCCAATTTATACAAGGAAGTGATTCCAACTATCATAACAAGGGGTAACTCGTGTCTTTTGAGTGACATGTGATAAGGGATTAGTATTAATAACTGGACATGCTAGTGTACTGGTGGAATCTTATGATCTAATTCCTAAACAAAATAACCCAAGAATTTAATAAAAAATCTTACCATTGTATCTCCAATTCCCAGACTCAATATTCCAGCAAAAGGAGCAAGAGGTCGATCGTTGTACCCAGAAGACATCCAAATAGGAAGTGCACATCCCAGTAAGAGTGAGAAATGGCTGAGCAAAAAACACGACATTATGAAAGGGGACCAATAGGAGTTCTTACGCATCATAAGCTGTAGGTTTTAAAGGTTATGCTAAAGGGAAAAAAGACACAAAATACCTGACAATAAGAAGATCAGAGTCACGATGATCTGTGAATGCATTCATAAATCGATGTATTGATTGTCCCAAAAGCCAGATTCTCCATACCTGGGTCAAATATATAATGCAAAAGCAAACAAGAAAGGTTATATATTTCAAAAAGGAAAATTATGAAACAAACAATACCCATTGATGCACTTGACAAAAGTCAAACTTGGAACCATTAGTCAAAACAAGGATTTTTGCGTCAGGCCAATAAAAAGAAGAAAAGCACTGAGATAGAAAAGTTTCCATTTCAAATTTTAATCATACACTAATATTTTTCGCTCTCTAGACAAACAAACATTAATATACAATTGGTTTTAGCATTGTGTTTCATTTATTGAACAGGTTCTATGGCCAGTTTGCAGAACCTGGATGACAAAGGTGTCTTTGTGGCCATCTTGTAGTTCCCACAGGGTCGAGACTATGGGTTGGTTTGATGACTATCAGCTTATTACATTTGGATATGTGCAATATGGATTAAGATCCTTCTATTATTTTAACAATATCCCCTTCTAGAATCCTGAATATAATTTTTTGCAACCCAATACTATAATAAATAAATGAATTGATCTTTAAAAATATTGTTCCTAACATCCTACAAAACTTTTGGTGACTACAGACTATTAGTCAATTACCCTTTTCTGCCTCACTCCAGTCATCAATTAACGGATTATTGCACGTGCCCCACAAGATCCACCCAACTAAATCCCTTGGGCCACATATGTATACCCTTTACTCAACTGATTGACTCTTGTTTCCACAGATGTTTAGCAAGATTTTCAATGTTTTTTAAATTTGAATTTATGTTTGAATTCCTTCTGCCATACTCAACTTTTTATAGCATAATATCAACGATGACATGTCTAAATACTTAATACAATTATAAATTAAAAATCACTAATGTAACTTGAATGCTTTTTTTAGAAACTTACTTGAATAATTTCTAAAGTCAAGAAAACTGCCAAAGCTGCACCAAAAGCTAGATCAAGAAACTTTGGCTGAAAAGAATGAAACAGTGCGAACTAAATCTGACAGACAGCTACTACCATTGACCAGCATAAAATTTGCTATTCAAATAGGAAATCGTAGCTTAGGCCCAAATCACCTGAAAGATAAGAGCTGGCAAAAACATCATAACAGCCATCAGATGGTAGTATTTCCGCAAAAGAATCCTCTCAATCTTACTATTCTCTGAAATGTCATAGAATCGCAAAACAGAAATGCAGATTACACACACCCAATAGATACACAATGAAAGTCTTTTGAATGGCTCCGAGAAAACAAAGGAAAGCACCCTGCAAACAGATAGTGCAATACAGTAATTTGGTAGTCTGAAAATTTCTGATAAAGATAATGATGACGAGAACACTCAGGCTGTGAATTTTACCAATATAAAACATCACACTGTGTGGTGATTTTATATTAAACTTCAAGTCACAGATTGTGTATTCATACAAAAGTAATAGTCTGTATAAGTGGGTAATATTCATGCGGAACCTGCATGTACAAATATGTAAATGTGAATGCAACAGAAAAAAAATTATATAGTATCCTTCAACCATGCAATAAGATAATCAGCATGACATATATGATACAAAGCCTGATTTCCTAACAAGAATGCTTCCTAGCCAACCTATTATTATCAGTGTATCACCACCATATTATATCAGAATCAGATGACAGCTGAAAGCATAGGAAATGGCAAACCAAAGAGACAAAGTGAATCAGATATTAAAGCAATACCAGAGAAAAGGATGCACATGAAACTCATGTATAAACTGCATCCATGATGGCATAATGACAACCATGACCAATGCAAGGGAAGCAAAAAATATAAGAGATCTCCCAATCTCATTGTATCTTCTTGCTTAAGCAGAAGCTGAATTTATGGACCACTCCCATATTTTAAAAATGTACCTGAAAGCTATTGGATATAACAGAAGGCCAAGTAACAGTCCCTGCAAGAAGAGTATGCAACTTTAACTGATCTAGCTACAGTTTACTATTAATGATCAATTACATTACTTAAATCCTGATACCTGAATAATAACATCTATCTCACTTCGACTAATTCCATATTCTGAAGTAACCAACTCTAATGACATCAAAGGTCCACATAATTGCTCAAACAATGTAATCACCAGCTAAATATATATACTGATTTTTTCTAGAAACAATAAATTGTGAGAAAACTATAATTATTATGAAAGAGAACTTTGATAAACCTTTGCAATAGTTTGCAACGACATGTCACCAAAATAGAGAACAATGCCCACAGTTACCAAAAGTGCTTCCCCTAAGAACAGAGAGGAAACTATAATTATTGTGAAAAAGAATAAAAAAAAAATTTCATTAAACCACACCATTATGGTAAGATATGATAATGTTGTGGCAGTAATCCAATAATTGCACAGACTTCAGATAAGGCTGTTGAGATTTGGTAAAGCTGCATGGATTCTCCATTGTTATATGACCACTACATATCATAAAGTCTGTTTTGATTGTTTGACACTTCTATTTCCCCAGATTTATTACTACTCTATAGAAATGAAGATTTCCATCAAATTCCAAAGAATCCATGAACTAAAAAAGAGCTCAATAGCACGTATGCATTATCTTTATTGTAACTCTCTTCTCCTTCTGACAACATTGAAATGCCAAATACCTAAAAGAATAGGTGGATAAGACCAGCATTATAACACATACCAATGGAAGCACAAAATGGAAAGGTACTGAGAAGATGTTGGCTCAGCTTCACTGCTGTTAATCCATGAAAGAAAACCAAGGATAGCTTTAGTGTTGGGTGTAATCCTGAAAAGAAGAGCCAAAAACACTTTCAGTACCATGAAACATTACGGAACTTGAACAGAGAAAGACAACATATCGCTTCTGGAGAGAAATATTTAGCTTCACAAGTAACTCAACTTCTCTTTGTCATTGCAAGTGATTAGAAAGAAAGATTCCTTATTGATGTCACAGACTTACCACTTTCAGATGTTGCAGAGAGGGAAACACAGCAGATGGCAGCTTGTAAGAATGAGAAACATATGCTACACCTTAGTCCCCAATCACTCTGTGAAGAAATTGCTCGCTGTAGAGTCAAGCTCAGGAAGATAAGCACACTCAAGCAGCTGGCAGATGCGGCCCAGTATTGCAATGTCAGATACTGAAGCTCTATACATAATTAAAAAATACGACTTATATCATGAATAGAAATAGAAGAACAAAATCCCTGTAAAGAGCATTAATCCAAATTTTTAATAAAATTTAGCACAAAACCCACAGATGCATACAGAATGTATGAAATATTAATGATTAACCATAAAACATAAGTCATGCATGAAAATTAATCCAATGCATAATGCAGTTGTGATGGAGGATGAGAAGAGTAATTAAGGAAAGCAGTAAATTACCTTCAAATTTAACTTCACCTGGTGACAATCCTCTTGACAATTGGATCAGCTTGGAAAGAATGACAGTGGGCAAAGTGACAGCTCCAAGGAGTATGCCCGATGAAGCACCAAGCCTAAAAAGAGAGTTAAAATTCAGCAAAAATTGATAGGATTGAATGTGAATGGCGATGAAGAAATTGGAAACATAGAAATACCTGGTGCGTATAAGTGAGGAGGAAGTGGAAGCGTGGTAGTCATATCGGATCTCGAGGAAGAAAGAGGAAAGGGCGAGGAAAGAGAGAGAGAGAGGCCATGGGAGAGAAGAAAGGGAGGGACAGAGTACAGAACCAGAGAGATGAACAAGATGACAACGGCTCTCTCTCCGCTTAGCAACGATGTCGTGTAAGAAGACAAGGCCGCCATTTTATTCAATTGAAGCCTTTCACCAAGATGCTGTTAGATTGCAGTTACAATTACAATTGGATTGAGACTGAGAGATTGGGAATTAAGGTGGGAAGAGAGACGAGACAGGAAATCATCAATAATCCTATGGTTCCCTGTCTCATCTCTGCAACTCTGTCCCAACTCTTAGGCGAAGACAAAAGCAGAATCAGAGCCTTTCAGAGGTTAGCATATGCCATGGCTGCATTCTGCTTCCGAATGGTTTGGTGGGAATGACGGTTCGTTACAACGTCCTTCCCAGTACTGTGGGCGGGCCTTAAACTGAAAACAGCAGAACTGAATTAGTCCCCGTGGGCTACATGGGCTTGAGCCCAGAAATAGATAGGTTCTCGTCTGATCGTGGGTCCTTTTTCTCTGTCTTCTTTTATGTGCTGGCTGTGCTCTATACTTGAGCAGAATCGACACCTAAGGCCTCACATCAAATCGAGTGAGTTTTCAGTAAAGTCTGCCTATCATGTGACAAAAAACTTCACTTTTGAATTTTTCAAATTTAACGTAGATGCTGCCTTTGTTGGAAAAAAAAAAAAAGAAAGCTAATATTAGAGTGATTGTGGGAAATAAACAAGAAATATTTTGGCTTCTTTTAGCATAATGACCGCAGCTTTAGTCTTAAAAAGGTGCAATTCAGCTCCGACCTTTTTTAACAAGTCATTATTCTTGAGTTTGATAATTTACATCTCATTAATTTATGTTACAAGAGAAGGTGTAATTAGGAGATTAATGTCACTCTGAAGGATATTATCTTTTAGGTTAAATTACTTTTGTTATTCTCTTTAATTTCGTTTAATTATTAATTAAATTTTTATAATTTAAAAGTTTTTAACTCACTTTGAATTAGATAATTCATATTATTTTCTTATTAAATTTTATTAATAATTAACTTAGATGAATAATGATCTATTAACTATTTATAGAGTGAGAAATTAACGATTCATCTATTTTTTTTAAAAAAATAATTTTATAAAATATTTTAATTTTTTTTGAGTAATTTTTCAGGAAGAGAAGCATTTTTTTTCTGTCTTTTAATTTCCCAGCATCGTCAAAAGAATTGATTTAAAGGACAAATAGATATTTATTTATTACTGAACGCCATGGATCCTTTATGAAGGGACTACTAACAATACATGCTACTGACATTGAAAGTGATTCAGACTCTTGACCATGAATAGTTGCAGAATGTTCACTACCATCTCTTTCGTCAATTGAATCAACCATGTTAGCTTGAGTGTCCGATATTAGATACCACACATGTGGGCGTGTTCATGGTTCAATCACGTTGACCAAAATGCCTAATATCATATACGTACTTATAAATTATAATGCTTGTATCTAATTTTTTTTTTCTCCGAAGGACAAGCTAGAAGCTGACCATCATAGCAGCTTCATACACTAATCTCGTCTAACCCAAATACTCAAATCAAGCAGAAGTTTTATGAAACACCAAAAGTTTGTAGTTGAAAATTGAACCTTTGATATAGGTAGTGTTTAAATTAATTAGAAAAATTCTACACCTACCAATAGAAGAATTGAATTTAAGTTTTGTTATGGATATTTTTGGAACTATTCAAATGGTCTGATAAAATCCTAATGGACAGGCCTAATTAATAAAAGCCTAGCTCAATTAGAATTAAGGTCACTAAAACAGGGTATCAGATCACTAAATGTGAGCTTGAATCGCTAGTCAAAGGTCAGCAGCAACCTCAAGTCGTTAGGCCTAGTCCACAAGTCGAAGCACATTTGTTGTGATTAAACCCGAGGAGGGACCAATTTGCATGGCCAATTTGTAGATATTAGCTGGCAGAAATCAACTTATAATTAATTTATTAATTTTTTTTTTTTAATATATTAAGATTGTATACCCCAACAACTATAAATAGGGATTAAGATTATTATACAAAGGACATAAAAAAGGCATGAACTAAGAGAGAGAGAGAGAGAGAGAGAGAAATAACCAGTTCTTAGATTGAGAGAATCCCCAAAGAGAAAACAAAAACTCTATCAAAAATAGAGAGCACCTAATAGATACAAAAACTTTGTCAATACAAATAGAGAAATACAATTATTGTGAACATAGGGGTCAACGATCGACTGTAGCCGAATCACGTTAAAAACTTCTTGTGCTCCCTTGTTCTTCCTTTCTTCATCCTTCTTCTCTTTCATGTTATCAGTTTGCAGTTTAGGATTTCAGAGAACCTGGTTGACTGAATTCACACGTCAACATTATATGTTAAAATTATACACCCTAGCAACTATAAATAGAGGTTAAGATTATTGTACAAAGGACATAAAAAAAGGCATGAACTAAGAGAGAGAGAGAGAAATAACCAATTCTTAGACTGAGAGAATCCCTGAAGAGAAAACAAAAACTCTATAAAAAATAGAGAGGATCCAACAGATACAAAAACTATGTCAATACAAACAGAGAAATACAACTATCGTGGACGTAGGGGTCGACAATCGACTTTAGTCAAATCACGTTAAAAATTTCTGGTGTTCCCTTGTTCTTCCTTTCTTCATCCTTCTTTTCTTTCATGTTATCAATTTGTAGTTTAGGGTTTCAGAGAACCTGGTTGACTGAATTTACATGTCAACATTTTGGCGTTAAAAGGAGGGCCCAAACTGCATCTTGCATAATTCTTTGGTAGATTTCCTGTTCAATTACAATGGCTAGAGGAAGAACCACTAGAAGTTCAGACGCTTTAGTTGACCAACATGAGGGTCACGTAGAACAATAGTGGGAACTAGTTCATCCCATGGCAGGCACTTTCGCTGTCTTCGCCACAGGCATTGCCTCTGGCTTACCTCCAACACCCTATTGCCAGCATGCTATTATTATCCCTAGGGTGGACGAAACACAAACATGGCACCGGCATCAAAAGGCATTGGAGAACACAATAAGGGAGTTGGCTGGTGTGGTTAAGGCATTGGTGCAAGCACAAGCTTAACGGGCACAAAACCAAGTTGGGGCCATTACACCCAGAGGAAAGCTCCGGCAGCTGTAGCAAGGAGCTCAGGAGGAAAAGGCCGATTGGACAAATGTACCAATGCACTGACTTAGCTCATTCCTCCAATTCATGCATAAGATCAGAGGTCCACAGAGCATATAAAGATTGTGATAATTAGCGACATGAGAGGCCGTGCTGAGCAGAAAGCTCAAACAGGACTAATCGGGGGCATATTTTGGATTATTACTCTCGTGACCATGGAGGTAAAAAAGGCCAGCAATCTTCCAGCCAACGATCCAAGGCACGGGACCTGATGGTGCAAGAGCTGCTCCAGAGGGTGAAGTAGTTGGAGGAGCGCCCTTGAACTCAGAATAACCAAGAACACTATGAGAAGAGGACACCATTCACAAGGGAGATTGAGACGGAACCTTTGCCTCACAAGTTTAAAATTTCAACTATCCCGCAATATAATGGAGATAGTGATTCATATGACCACCTGGACGCATTCAATGTTCAGATGGATATTCAGACAACCAACTCTTTAGTTAAGTGCCAAGTCTTCTCGACTACTCTTGGAGACATACCTGGAATGTGGCTCAGGAGTTTCCCAGCTCACAACATTCATAGTTGGGAAAAATGCCAAAGAAGATTTATCAATCAGTATAGAGCACTGAGAAGGCAACTTACACCATCCTGCCACCTCATAATAATCTTTCAACGAAAGAATGAGTCACTGAAAGAAGACAATACTCAGTTCAGGAACGAGGTCAGCAATTTAGAAAGCCCTTTAGATGAGAGCATCCTAACGACGATCTTTGTAGGACTTTGCAAGGATGGTAAACTCTATAAAAACTTATACAAGCCTCCAATAAGGGACTTAAGAGAGTTCTACGAGCAGGCTGCCAAGAAAATTAGGTGGAAAGAAACTTTTGGCCCAAGAAAGTCTGATCTAAAGGACAAGACGAACAACTCCAATCAGAATAAAAGAAAGAGCAATGTCGAGAACGGTAAAGAGAGTCAGAAGGGTGGCTTTAATTATCAACCTGGAAAAAAGGCTAGAAGTGAGCAACCTCAGGTCAAGGTCACCATGATCACTACAGTATCTTATCTAATGCTCAAGATAGGATTTTTGAGATAAAAAAAGATAGAGAGGATTTCAGAAAGCTTGACCCCATAAAGGCTCCCAATAGACACAAGAACAAAAATAGGTTTTGTGCTTATTATAATGAAGTTAGGCACAACACTTTGGACTACTAGGCATTAAAAGATGCAATTGAAGATCTAATTAAGAGAGGTCACTTGAGAGATAACATGGTATGGCCTATAGGTCAGCAACCTCAGCAGTCCAAACAATTAGCATAGTAGCAGTGTCATTGGACTCCTGAGCAAGAGGAGGTGCCCACAATGAGAACAATATTCACCATCCATGGTAGACCTCACATTGCAGGTACCTCGAACAGATTGCATGAATGCTACGTGTGGGAGGCAAACCACATCCTGCTAATGGGTCATGGCAAATTTGAGAGACTCATTAAGAAAGCAAGGATGACCTCAGATAGCATCACCTTTACAAATGAAGATGCATGAGGACTATGCTCTCCCCATAATGACGTATTGGTTATCCGAGCTAGAATTGGCAATGTCGGGGTGTGAAGGATAATGATTGATACCGGTAGCTCGATAAATGTTATGTATAAGGAATGTTTTGATCAGATGGGTCTAAGCTCGGACCAGATAAAGCCTTCACTTGAGCCCCTCTATGGTTTCACTGAAGATACAATATTACTGGTGGGGCAGATCAAGCTTCCCTTACTCTTGGAGATTCAGGCCACCAAGCCACCGTTGTGGTAGATTTCTAATTATAAACTATCCTCAACGTATATTATGGTGCCGAGGTAACCTACAATGAATGACCTGGACATGGTCATGTCTACCAGGATGCTCACCATAAAATTCCTAACCTCCAATGGAGTAGGATGCATATGAAGTGAGTAGCATATAACCAGGTGCTGCAATGAGAATGCGGTTAAGTTGGGAGTGAAAGGGAAGAAGGTTAATGTGGTTTTTGGTCTAGTTAAGGAGCTCAAAGACATATGGGTAAGTAAGACAAATGCTGAAAGATGCCTTAAGTTGGGAAAGAATTTGTCTCTGGATATAAAAACCCAGCCAACTAAATTCCTCAAGGCTAACTTGGATGTCTTTGCCTAGAACTATGAAGACATAATAGGAATTAATCCCAAAATTATGTCGCATAAACTTAACATTGATCCCGTCACAAACTAGTGCACCAGAAAAGAAGATCAATGACTGCTGAGTGTTATATCACTCTTAAGAAGAGGTGAATAAGCTTTTAGCCAATAAGTTTATCTGAGAAGCTCACTATCCAACCTGGGTGGTCAACCCTGTGCTTGTGAAAAAGAAGAACGGGAAGTGGAGAACCTATACTAATTTTACAAACCTAAACAAAGTCTGCCCAAAGGACAATTTTCCTTTGCCAAGGATTGATCAACTCGTAGATGCAACTGCTGGTCATTAGTTTCTCAGTTTCATGGATACCTACTTAGGATACAATTAGATCCCCATGCACCCATAAGATGAAGAACACACCTCATTCATCATTGATCGAGGGTTGTATTGTTATAAGGTGATACCCTTTGGATTAAAAAATGCAAGGGCAACTTATCAGTGATTAGTGAACATGATATTTAAAGAACAAATTGGAAAAACAATAGAGGTGTATGTAGAAGACATGCTAGTGAAGTATGAGCAGGTTGCTAGCCATGTGCATGATCTTGGGGAGATATTTGAAATTCTAAGAAAATATCAAATGAAGCTGAATTCACACAAGTGCGCATTTGGAGTAGCTTCAGGAAAATTTCTCAATTTCATGGTCAATAATAGAGGAATTGAGGCAAACCCTAAAAAAATCAAGGCACTTGTAGATATGAGCTCTCCATTTAGAATTAAGGACGTGCAGAGCCTTAATGGCCAGGTTGCAGCACTTAGTAGATTTATCTCTAAAGTGACAGACAAGTGCGTCCCTTTCTTTGATGCACTAAAAAAGTTAAAACACTTTGAATGGACGGAGCAGTGCAAGATTGTCTTTCAGCAACTAAAGGAATACATGGGTCAAGCTCCACTCTTATCCAAACCAAGGGATGGCGAGAAGCTTGTTATCTACTTAGAAGTATCTTAGCACGTTCTTAGTGCAGCCCTCGTACAGGAAAAAGGTTGAACACAATTTTCAATTTATTATGTGAGCAAAAGATTGCTAGATACTGAGATGAGATACTCACTAATGGAGAAGCTTGTTTAGTGCGTCGTGATCGCATCAAGAAAGTTAAGACCTTATTTTCAATCACACAGCATCGAAATGCTCACACAGCACCCACTAAGGTAAATTTTGCAAAAGATGGACACTTCATGTCATCTACTTAAGTAAGCAGTCGAGTTAGCCCAGTTCGACACTGAATATAAACTGAGACCATCAATAAAAGGGCAAGCATTGGTAAACTTTGTCACAAAATTCACAGGCCCCACCCGAAGAGGAAATAAAGACCTTAGAGGCTCTATATTGGGAATTGTATGTTGATGGGTCCTCAAGCGAATAGAAAGCTGAGGCAGGAGTGCTACTTATCTGCCCAGAGAAGCATAAAATCCTTTTTGCATTGAGGTTTGGTTTTTAGGCCATAAACAACGAAGCAGAATATGAAGCATTATTGGTAGGGCTTTGTCTGGCAAAAGAAGTAGAAGCTAAAAACTTGAAGATGTTTAACAATTGCTAACTTATTATTTGTCATATACGGGGCAAATACTAAATTAGGGGATCAAAGATAGCCATATACCTGCAAGAAGTTCAGGAACTACTTGGCTCCTTCCAACAATATGAGGTCAATCAGATCCCACAAGCTCAAAATGCCTATGTAGGTGCACTAGCTCGCTTGGCCACGACCAAGGATGCAAACTTCCTGGGGGCAATCCTAGTTGAGTTCTTCCCATCACTAAGCATGGAGTAGAAAGAGACTGTGATGGCGGTGGTCATAGCACAAAATTTGTGGATGGGTCTGATTTTAGATTACTTGCAAGATGGCAAGTTACCACAAGATAAGTTAGAAGCATGCCACTTACCAGCTTGAGCAACTAGATTTTGCATTTGTGATAATATGCTGTATAAAAGAGGATTTTCAACTCCACTCCTAAGGTGCATCAATGGCCAAGATTGTGATACCATCCTAAAAGAAATTCATACTAGTCATTGTGGGAACCATGCTGGGGGCTGTCTCTAGCTTAAAAGGCACTTCGATAAGGATTTTATTAGCCTACCATGAAATAGGATGCCATTAACCTTGTGAAAAGATGTGATAAGTATTAGTGTAGATGGGTGCCCTAGACCAATTTGATTAAGTGCTATGGCAGCCACAACTAAACATTCTGTGGATTGGATATTAAAGGATGACTATTCATCTTAGAATGCATATGGCATGCATA
>JANHAO010008420.1:0-19251 GCA_026873985.1 Saraca asoca | reverse complement strand
ATTTAATAAAATAAAAATAATTTTATTAAAATAATTTTATGAAATAAAATAATTATTTTCAAAAAGGTAATATAATTTCTAAAAAAAATTATTTAATATATTTAAAATTATTTTATGTTTAAATATATATATTTAATATATAATAATATCAAATATAAAATTATATATATTAAATATATTAAAATAATATATATAATAATTATATAAAATATTTAATATAATATCAAATATTTAATATTAAATAATATATATAATAATTTTATATAATATCAAATATTTAATATTAAATTATATAAAATTATACTAAATATGATAGAAGAAGATGATGTGAAGAAGAAAGAGAAACAGATTCCTTGCCAAGAAAGAAGGAATGGAATTAAAGGAATGAGTTAAGGAAAAGTAAAGGAATGAAATAAAGTAAGTATGAACCAAACAATAGGTAATGGAAAGGAATACTTGATTCCATTACCTAGGTGTTAAAAGCTCCAACCAAACACTACCTTAGAGGGCAACTCAATCATGAATCTATTTGATGATGTGGAAGAATATAAAATATGTTTTTAGCATTAATTTTTGAGTTTCAACTCTTCCAAAGGGCATCACTCGCATTTGGCATATAGGGAATTTAGATCATGTGGTTCAATTATGGGACAAGGTAAAAATGATGCTTTATATTTAATTATGATATTGTGAATGTACTTGTATAGTGGCAGAATGGCATAAAGTTGCTTCAAACATTTTTTTTTATCTATTTGCAGACTCGTTAGCAAAATTGCATGATCTTTCTTCCTTTTATGTCATGTTTTGCTGTAATGCTAGCATTTGCTAAGCCTTTGGCATCAGTAAGATACTACCTCTTAACGTCTCAAGTTACAAGATAGGAATATGAATAGGATAGAGAAATAGTCATGTCACACCTAATTTCGGCACATGACCGACATAGAAGTCATTTAAAGATGGCTTTCTATCAGTCTGAACTATGCAATAAAACTCTTGATGTTACACAATTTCCTATATAGAAAGTGACTTGATAATTGAAACCTATGCAAGATAAGATGGATAAGTCAGAGGAAAACATGGGCACATTTAGTAAAATGCCTATTCATATTTTTAACAAATATATGATAGAGTCTCCTCTGGTTTCTAGAGCCTAGGCCATCAGCCAATATAATAATTGAGGGCCACACACCCTACTCAAGACCTGTATAGACAAACAAAATGCAACATAATGCTCATATATATATATATATATAAATATACACAATCCATTGGGCAACATCTACATATACATATGGGAAGACTTAATCTATCCAACTGCAAAAGCATTTCCATTGAAATGCCTTCATGCTCCACAAATGTAGCCTACCCAGTTAGGAAGTAGGCTCAAGCCCAGGTGGATGAAGAAGGATAGTAGGGGTAGCCTCAAACTCTGAAAAAAAAAAATTAGAGTGAGTTTCTTAGAAGTCTAGAGAGTCAATAATCTTCCAAGAATCAATGGTTAATTACAATCATATTCAAATGAAATCTAGCGTGAACATACATTTGTCTTCATTTATCAAACATCTTCAAATTGAATGTTATAGTCTCAAACCATTAAAACTCGAAATTCATGACTCATTAAATATAAGGATACCTTTCAAACAATTGAAGAAGTTAATTTCAATAGATATAACACACACTAAGTTAAGTCTAATATGGGAGTTAAAATAGGAATAGAATATACTTCCATATTTTAATGTTTTTCCAAACATATAGGATAAGAAACATGGCAAATGATTTCAAATATACTCAACAAGATGAAAAATAGATAAAATATTTCATGCTTCATAAATATACATGTATTATGAAAATGCAAGATCTCAATATGCAATTAGGATCCAATGGTGAGTTCCTATCAATAACCTTGCTTAACAGTATTCAGTCATCATCATTCTCCTTATTCTTCCAACAGGTATTCTCCCCTTATCCCTCTAATAGTTTCATTTCTTAGTTCAATTCTATTCAAAAGTGTACTTGGAGGTTTTTCAAAGGAATTCTCCAAGGATCCAAACTTAAATTTACAATAAAACTCATTACTTTACTATTTCATAAAAAAAAAATTCATTAACCAAAAAGAAACAAATCATTTCGCATCAATTCATATATTCAATCATCAATTTCATGTGGCACATTATCAAAGCTTCTACAACCCACTATTTCAAAATAGCAAAGTTTTCAACATCAAACATATAAAACAATTATTTGAAATATATAATAAAATTCTACTTGCTACAACATATCTTTTATTTTCAAATGAAAGTAACTAGTGAAAACTTAATTTAATTTGAAATCATAGCATATTATAATCTCCATATTCCAAATAGTAAATTAATTAGACTCCTAAGCATTAGTCAAGAAAAGAGGAGTAAATTATCCACTCACTTTTCAAGTATTTAAAGAAATTCTTGTTTTTTAAGTCCAAGCCAAAAATGCAAATTCTAGCTTCTTTTACAAGTTTCAAGTAATTCCTTTAATCTAAAACACTTAATGATGTGATCTCCCTTGGAGATGCCTATGAATCTATCTCTAATTTAGTAATTCAACACCCAAAATTGAAAGAAAAAGAAGGATATTCATGTCACACTCTAGAAAGATAGAAGAAGAGTGATAAGTGATGAAAATTGATGCCACAAAGAGAAAATTCTTTGAAAAGTCTTGAAGTTCTAATAAGAAAACCTAGGAAAGCACTTTGCTCAAAGAAGAATACTCTTCAATTCTCAATCATCTAATCTCAATGGTTAAGGGAAACGTGCCTCCCTTTATTACAATTAGGCTCAAATATGGGCTAGGTTATAAGTCCTAAGTAAGCCTAATTAAACACCTAAACAAATAACCAAATAAGCAAGTTAATTAAGTCTAAGACAAAGCTAACTAATCAACCAAAATAAGGCTGACCAAAAACTACTACATAAGCTGGTCAAAACATATGGCTTTTGAAAAGCCCATAAATAAGACAAGCTTAAGTTTTAATTCAACTAGAAAAATAAGAAGGTCAAATAGCCCTAAAACAAAGCTAAAAAAGTCTCAAAGGTGGCCCATAAAATAATACAAAATAATAGCCCAAACATTGTGACAAGATCAATTCTAGAGAGAAACTCTAAAGCAAATTAATGGTAAATTTCAAGACTCCAAATGATAGAATTGGGCATTGGCCTCAACATGAAAGTTGTAGAGCTTTCTCTTAGCTTTCCAATTATATAAAGATTAACCCAATAGAGCTCAAGTTATAGCTCAAAACCTAAAATAGTGTCAAAACGCCAACATTAAGCAATTAATTCAATTAAGGCCAAATTATGACCAAATTACAAAACAAGGCCAATTCACTAAATTAAAATCAATTAACATTATAAGGGATAGAGTATGAGAGGAAATAAATGTAGTAATATTTGTTGCTCATTAATCCCTTAAGTGATCCCTTGGTAGATGTAAACCCTCTTAGTGAGTCTTAGCTTGGTCTCCCGTTTTCACATCACTTAATTAAGAATGAATCCTCACATTAGGTTTTATCCATGTAAAAGCACTCCAATTCCTAAAAGTTAAGTTGAACCCTAAATCCTGAAATTCAAGTAATTTCATAAACACTTACCTAAGGTCTTCGTCAATTGAGCTAAATTTCTACATCAATTTCATTTAGTTCTTGCCAACTCCACAACAATTAGCTAAAAATTTCAAGAACTATCCTTAAGTTCACAAAGTGAGGTTTAGGGTTTAATAGTATCTAATTTAAAATTGCTAAGGCATCTTAGAGAAATCTGAAGTTGGAAAATGGGTAAGTCAATTTACCTTTAAGAAATACTTTGGGCACTTAATTTGAGCCAAGGTGAAGAGGAAGGTGCAATGGTGGAGTGCTTAAATAAGGTAGTGGCGATTCTGCCTTTTGTCACATAGCTCCAGTAGCTCCGACAGAAATAGTGGTGCTGGTGAGATAAGTAGAACAACGGTAGTAGTAAAGCATTAAAATAAGGGAAAGGAGATTCAGCCAGTTCAATAGAGCTTTAGGCTTGACCAGACTAGCAGCTCTAACAGCTACCCATCACAGTTGCATCAGACCATCAACTAATATAACCAAATGTAGAGAAATGCCAGTGAGGCTAGTAATAGAACAACAAGGATTTGGGTGGTCTGGAGTTAGGCAAGGCTGGCATTTTTGGTGAGAAGAATAGGGGCTTCAACGATGGCAAATGACAAGACTTGTTACCACTGACAATGGCAATTAGCTCCCAGTAAGCCTGGGTTGCGAATCGACCTAGAGAGATAGAGGTTGGGTTTTTTCTTCTGGATTTCCTCTATTTTGTTATAGAGAAGACTGGGGGGTTTTAAGAAAAAAGAAAAGCAAAATTTTACATTTTAAATGATCAAAGTGATTTCAAACACTTTTTACTGATACATTTTATTTACAGTATTACTTATAGGTTAAAATGAAATTAAATTATAATTTATGTCTATTTGATTCCCATCACAAATAACACATAATTTAACAAGTACACTTACTAATTTAATTTATTTTCCAAATTAATTGATGTTGATAATTAGAATATAATAGGTGTCACAAATTCTCCTTGCTTAAAAGATTTTACCCTCAAATTCTATAAGTAAGATTCCAACTACAATGATACAAATGCTTTACTAACTATTAAAGGTATAGTTCTAATGATGTCAAAGTATGAGGATTTGTACTGATAAACTATTAAAAAATATAGGGATATGTCTTTCATGACCAATTCAGGTTCGTAAGTTATCTCTTCTTTCCCATGGTTTTCCCATAGGACCTTCATTGAAGGATATTTCTTGGAGCAAAATTTTCTAATTTGCCAATCTATAATAGCTATCAGATGTTCCTCATAACTCAAGTGACTATCCAACTTAATTAGGATTTGCAACAAAATGTGAGATGGATTCAGGATGAACTTTTTCAACATGGTCTCTTGAAAAGCAGGATGAATCCTCTCTAACTCTAAGGGTAAATTTAACTTATAAGCCATGGCATCTACTTTCTTCACTATGGGAAATAGGCCTATGTACTGGGGACCCTTCTTGCCAAATCGCATCACTCCTTTTATAGGCGATATTTTTCAAGAATACCTAATCACCTACTTAGAACTCCAAATCTCTTCTTCTCTTGTTTACATATGACTTTTGATGTCCTTGAATAGTTATCAATTTTTCTTTAAGAATCTTGACCTTCTTATTAGCATCTTGAACCAAGTCTAGGCCTAACAACTTTG
The DNA here is from genome assembly GCA_026873985.1 of Saraca asoca. Taxonomy (NCBI): domain Eukaryota; kingdom Viridiplantae; phylum Streptophyta; class Magnoliopsida; order Fabales; family Fabaceae; genus Saraca; species Saraca asoca. The sequence goes on along the minus strand of JANHAO010008420.1, from coordinate 13,987 downwards.
TCTTACCTACCTCAAACCAACCAATGGGAGATCTACATTTTCTCCAATATAATGCTTCAAAAGGAGCCATTTGAATTAAAGAATGGTAATTGTTGTTATAAGTAAATTTAATCAAAGGTAAATATTGCTCCTAACTACCCTCAAATTCCAACACACAATCCCAAAGCATGTCTTCTAAAACTTGAATTGTTCTCTTGGATTATCCATATATTGAGGATGAAAAGTTTTACTAAAGTGAAGTTGTGAAACCCAAGGCCTCTTGAAAAGATCTCCAAAATCAAGTTGTAAACTAAATGAACACTATGAAGAGATACAATGTGATCCAAGTACAACTAAGCATACTATGAAGTTGAATAAGTAATTTTTACTAGAAAAAAATAGGCATTTTTTGTCAAATGATCTACAATTACCCATATAGAATCATAACCCCTTAGAGTCTTTGGCAATCCAGTAAGAAAACCAATGGTAACTGCCTGGATGTATGGCATAAGACAAAGAATGGGTCATATGCATGAGTTGTTATTGCAATCCTTTAACTTTAGGCACCCAAATTCGACCATGATAAGTCAAGGTTTCTTGTTCATCCTTTAGCAATCCAAAATCTTGCTCTTTCTTTAATCTATCAAGTAGCCTATTTACATTCTCATCTTGAATTTATGTAGCTACAATTTGGTTAAGTAAAGGAAATTGTACTTGCATGTGTGCTAAAAGCATCCGTGGTTCTAATATTTGCAATTGGATTCCTCTGGTTTCTATCTTGTGTAGCTCTTAAATGATTTGCCTTCATTGCACATTGATATGAGCAAGACTCCCTATTGACTACCTACTTAATGCATCTGCCACAACATTGGCCTTGCCTAGATGACATAAAATGGAGCAATCATAATCTTTTATAAGTTCCATCCACTCACATTGTCTTAAGTTCAAGTCTTTCTATAGAAAAATATATTTCAAGCTCTTATAATCAGTGTAAATCTCATAGGTCTCTCTATAAAGATAATGCCACCAAATCTTCAATGTAAACATCATTACAGCCATCTCTAAATCATGGGTAGGATAATTTTCTTCTATTTCTTGAGTTGCCATGACGTTTAAGCTATAACTTTGCCCGTGCTACATTAGAACACATCTATGACCTATTCTACAATAAATTGTGTAGTTGCCACCACTTAAAGGTAAAATCAACACCGGTGCCATGGTCAGACACTCTTTGAGTTACTGAAAACTTGCTTTATACTGGTTAGACCATACAAATTTGGTGTTTTTTTAAGTCAACTTGGTCAAGGAACTTGAAATTAGGGAGAAATTCTTTACAAAATGGCTATAATACTGAACCAAACCTGAAAAGCTACAAATCTTTAAGGTTGGCCTAGGCCAATTTTAAACTACTTCCACTTTCTTAGAATATACATTGATACCTTCCTTGAAAACCTTATATCCCAGAAAAGTCACATAGGACAACTAAAACTCATACTTAGAAAATTTAGCATACAATTGATGTTCTTTGAGAGTTTGCAAAATCATCCTAAGATGTTGGTTATATTCTCATTCACTATGAGAATACACCAAGATATCATTAATGAACATGATTACAAATCTATTGAGGAAAGGTTGGAAAACTCTATTCATAAAATCCATAAAAAATCGTCAAAAATTTATTGTGACCATACCTAGTGCAAAAATTAGTTTTTGGAATATCTTCCTTCTAGATTTATAATTGATAATAGCCTAAACACAAATTAATCTTTGAAAAGCATTAGCCACGATGGAGTTGATCAAACAAGTCATCCATCCTTGGTAATAGATATTTATTTTTCATTGTAACTTTGTTCAATTGCCTGTAATCAATATATAGTCTCAAAGTTCCATCCTTCTTTTTCACAAATAAAATTGGAGCTCCCTATGCTGAGGTACTAGGCTGAATGAAGCCTTTGTCAAAAAAGTCTTGCAATTGTACTTTCAATTTTTTGAATTTAGCTAGTGCCATCTCATAAGGTGGAATGGAAATGGGATTGGTGCTTGAGGCAATATCAATATAAAACTCAATTTCTAGCTCTAGTGGCATTTTAGATAACTCTTTAGGGAAAACATATAGGAATTCTTAAACCACCAGTACTGCTTCCACTTTTTCTCCTAAATGTTATGTGTTCCTAACATATGCTAGATAAAGCTCACATCCATTCCTAACCATCTTTCTAGAACTTAAAGTAGAAATAAGGTTAACAGGAGCATCACTCCTATCTCCTTGAAGCAGATCTCCATCTAATATACAAAAACTAACCAGCTTATTATGATAATCCCCACATGCATAATATGTTAATAAATAATCCATGCCCAAGATACCATCAAAATCAATCATATCTAACACAATCAAATCAGTAGGTAAAATAGTCCCATGCACATCAATTTTATAAGAAGATACCATATCACAAGCAATCATATTTGATCTAAAGGAGCAGATACTAACAACTATGATACCAAAAAGAGTTAGGGTCTAGCAAGTCGTAATGCAAAATAAGTGGAAATAAATGGGTGAGTTTCACCTAGATCAAATAACACATCAACTTGAATTGAGTCAACTGATAAAGTACCTATAACTAATGCCTTGGAAACCTAGGCATCCTGTTTAGTCAAAGTGTAAGCTTTCATAGTAGCTCTAAGGCCGCAACATGACCTTTACTGGAAGGACCTTTACCTCCCCCTCTTCCACCATACTTAGATAGTGGTGGTCTCATAGGTGCTACAAAATGCGATGAAACATTTCTTGACGCACCATGGCCTTATTACTGCTAAGCGAGGCTACTCTATATGAACAATCTCTCACTATATGACCCATTTGGTTATACCTTAAGCAGACTTCAATCTCCCTTCACAAAATAATGGATACACTTTACCATAAGTCTTGAATGGTCGTGGTGTCTCCGCTCTAACTAGAGTGGGATAAGTAGAGCTAGATCCTCCAAGATGTCAGTGACTTATAAAAGTAACTCTTACTGGCTTCCTACTCTGGATATTTAGACCTGGGGACCAAGATGAAAACTGCACATCATGTGTTATGAAGGATGTGCACTAGAAGCTGAAGATGACTATTGTCTGGGATCTCCACTAGTACACTCATATCTTGATTTCTTTCTTACACTACTTTGGGCCTCTTTTTCCTTCTTTCTTTCTGTAAATCTCACTTCTAATTCTATAACCTTGTTGTAGACTTGTTCATATGTGGTCCCCTCAGAAACCTAAATGACATTGAAGTGATTATCATTAAGCCTATCAACAAATTTCCTGGCCTTATCCCTTTCAGTAGGGATTATATGCCTTGCAAATTGGGACAAGTAAAAAAATTAGGCGATATACTCAAAAATTGATAATCCTTTTTGCTTAATATCAATAAACTCTTGTAATTTCACAACAAAGAAAATGCAATTTTATGACATTCAAAGCTATTAAAAATAGATGATTTCCAACAGATAATAGACATTAGAAAAACACTAGTAGAAAATTTTTTTCAATATTTGTAAACAAAGTTTTTGACATCATTTTCAATACTCCTAAAAGTCAAAAAATGTGTGATATGGCAATGCCATGTGAAAATTATGATGCCTATTGACATCTTAAAAACATGATGACAAGGCATGCATATTTATCAATTTTGACATTTAAGGACATAAAAAATGATGACATGGTATATTATGTCCTAATTTTTTATGTCTCTATACATCAAAAAGTACATAAGAAATGTTGATGTGCAATGTCATATTATTATTTTTGATGTCCTTATACATTGGAAAGGGCATCAAAAACTATGATGTGGTAAAAAAAATATTTAATTGAGAGGCCTTTACAGATACACCTAATAACAATAGTGGTAGCAACATCCTATTTGTAAAAAATCCATAATACTAATCTAAACAAATTATTACATTTAACATTCAAAAAGTTTTAAATATTCTTCAAGTTATAAAATGTCACAATGGCTCATAAAAATTGCCCTAAATCTTCCTTATCCTCTTCTTCTTCCTTTTCTTCATCCTCAACAACATTTTCATTTGTAGGGATTTGAGCTTGCAGCTGAGTCTATGATGGAGCTTCAGGATAATGTGGCTATACACCTAGATGTGGTGGTTGCATATAGCAAAGTTATCTATTTTCCTGGAGGAGGCTGCATCCATGGATAATAATATGGAGGAGGCATGTGGGAAGATGGAGGCTATAGCTGGGAAGGTGAAGGCAGCATCTGGAATGGTGGAGGAGGCATATATGAAGGTAGAGGAGGCATCTAGGATGGTAGATAAGGCATTTCAGGTGCATGAGGCATAGGAAGTTGCTGCATAGGTGATGGTTGCGAACTCCAAAATGTTGCATTAATTCACATTTTCTTGCAAAGCATCCATCTTCTTTTCCATGTGAATTTGTCTCTATGAAGAAGAAGAGCCTCCAATGTGATGCACTATTGACCATATTGTGTGTGCCTTTGATCCCATCCTATAAACTTGGCCCTTTTTTCTTTTCCCACAACTTGCCTCCACAATTAAGGATTAGATGGTATAGAGATTACAATGCCTAGATCAGTACTACTGCCTTCTATTGATGCTTGAGTGGATAACAATCTTTGCTTTTCTTTATTAAAAGAATCCTAAAAAGGAAAATGAAATATGAAAAAGAAGCTTAAGGACTTACATTAACCAAAAGTAAAGTGGCATTCTTTAAACTTAGGTAAGCAAACAACTTACATATTTTTTAGTAACATAAGGGTCCACCCATTTTCCCACATTCTTCTTCTTGTGTAGGTTAAGAAACACATCAGGAAATTAGGCCTTCATTCCACTTTGTTTTTCTTATTTTGCACATATTTAACATTATAAACAAATTGAAACACTTATACATAATCAAATCAAAGTATATATATAAAGTTTTATTTACATATATGAGGGTATACTCCATTACCGATATAGAACCTCCACAATGAAGATATGTGCCTAGATTTATAGGTTGATTCTTGTTATTATGCTCTTGTAGCTTCTTAAAATCTTTATGATTCTAGTGAGCCGATAGATTATCATAGATAGAATCATTAATCCAATGGGTTTTTTTTTTTTAGCCTTATTAAACACACATGACAACATTTTTTACCTTTGATGGTTAAAAGACTTCTATAGTGCTAAATGATTGGTAGGTGTCTATTTGTAGTACTTCTATCAATTAAAACCATACATGTGAGCCAAAAAAAAAAATAAAGGATGCAATTGCATAAGAGCATATAAGAAATAACATATAATAAAATTTGAAAGTAAGTGTGAAATACCAAAAATTCTCTCTTAAACCACATCTTTCCTGTCTTGCAGATTGCTCATCCATTTTGGCCATGCTTCATTCAACTTTGTTTGCACAATCTCCCTAATTCTATGCACAGGCACTTCTAGGGGATAAAACTTGTTGCAGAGTTTAAAAATATCATAACATTGATAGTTTTAAATTTTTTATATGCATAAACATTTAAATAAAACTTTGGATACTCACATTCCACAAGGCATTAGGATTATGTTTTCATCAAGCTCAAAAGTATACCACTAATAGTCTACTCCAATGCTAGACATTACTATATAAGTGGAAGTATAATGGAAGGCAGATGCATAAGATAATTGGTGAGAAGGCCTAAAGGGAGACCCCATAAAAGAATGTTGGGTGGAAAACACTATAAGAGGGGGGGTTAAAGGGAGGTGCCATACCAGAAGGATATTACATGGGAGGCACCATACTATTAGGGGACTAGGTGGGAGGTGCCATACTAGAAGAGGACTAAATGAAATGAGCCATATTAGGAGGAAACTAGGTGGGAGAGGCCATACTGGCAAGGGACTAGATAGGTGACATTATTTTGGGAAGAAGGTGGGTGGGAGGCACCATACTAGGAGCAAACATAAATATGTAAGTTGATAAGGAATTGACATCAGATGGTAACCTAGTTGGGGGTGGCTCTAATAAGGATGATGGGATCAGAAGATTCCTTTTTGATTTTGGTTTCACCTTTTCTTTACCTTTTTTTGATGCCATCTATTTTAAATAAAATTAATATAACTAAATAAGCATGTAAAAAACATAGACATGCATGAAACATAAAAAATTCAAGTAAGTATGATATAAATCTATTCAATTAAATATGCAACCTATCAATTAGAATCAATGTAATTTATTTGATTAGCAATGTTACTATTTTCTATTGAATCATCTTAATCTATATAGTCAAGTTTTTCATTAGGGGTGTTAAATGGATTGTTGGCCCATGGGCCAAACGGACCTGTCCGTGAATTTGGAGCGGGTTGGACTTATTAAAATTAGGCCCGTTTAAAAATGAGCCTAAACGGGCCAAGTCCAAGCAGACCAAATTCGCACAGATACGGGCCGGTCCGCGGGCCTAAATGGATCGGGACTAAAGTAAAAATTTGTAAGGACTAAATTGAAAAATTTTTATTCGGGTGGGTCTTTGTAAAAGATTGTGAGAAGTTTAGGGGCTAAAACATAATTTTTTCCATTTTCTTTACAAAACGGGTCAGTCCGGTCCATAAATGGACCAGACCGGACCGACAATTCATGGGCCTATTTTAATGTAGGCCTAAACAGACCGAGCCCGTTTAGGCCCGATTCGTACGGATTTTGGTTCGGTCCGTTCGTTTAACATCCCTATTTTTCATCTTCATTTCCTGATTCTTTATCTTCTTTTGCATTATCATCCCCTACTAAAGTAGGAGGCTCAACTTCCTCTAGTCTACCATTGATATCATGCATACTATCAATATGCTATAACTCAAGTATGGGATGAATAGTGGATACTACCACATTTTGATAAACACCTTCTAATGCAATATTGTTTTCAACCATACCTCTTGGCTTGGTTTTAATTACAACCCACCAATTGTGCTTCTCTCTTATTGATTTTGGATAAGATGCATAATATACCTATGTTGCTTGGTGTGCATATATGAATTGATCATATTTTGAGTGTCTTCTAGTATGCTTCACTTCCACTATTCCGTACTCTTTGTAAATCTTCATTCCATGATCAATCACTAGATCAAACCATTCATATGCAAATAAAACTGACCTTTTCATGGGCAAGCCTGGATACTCAATTTCCATAATATCTCTAAGAATCCTATAAAAGTCATCTTTGCTAATGTTAACATTTCATGTACCTTTCACACGTACTCTACTATTATATGTCTTCTTTCCTTCACTACATGATGAAATGTGGAACTTGTACACATTTGCAAAATAAATTGGCCATGTCTTAACCTTTCTAGACAGACCATATGCTAAATCATGTAAACATTGATTATTCACACCATGTTTTGGATTTAAGACCTATAGATAAGAGAAATTATTATTAGAATTGATTAAGAGACATAACATCAATTATATACCACATATATAGATAAGAAATCTAGAATTCTTACAAAATCTTGAAATCACTTTTGAAAATGGTGAGCAAGATTTCCTTCTATATCCTAGTCTGTAATATTTTGATGCATCTTTTCAACTATTGAATGAATAAGCTATGAAAATATATGACCAAAGAATTGGATAAAATTTACCCATTAACAACAAAAATGATACATATATAACTCGATTAATACTTATGTTTTGTATGGTTTAACCTCATCACAATCTAACAAGACATACAAATGGACAATATCTAACTCAGTTGGTTCCATAAATCTTGATGAACATGCACCGGATGGTTGATTGGGAAAATTGAAAATGGATAGAGTAGAAGCTATAGTTCATCCTTACCATCATCATTATTTCTCCTAAATCTTGTGTTGCTTGATTGGACATGAGGCTCAAAATAATATTGGCAAAAATGCTATTTCTTCAATCAAATATGTCTCACAAATGGATCTTTCAGGACAGGCCTTATTTTTCACTTTCTGCTTTAACTTGTTAAGAAATATTTTATAAGGGTACATCCATCGATATTGAATAGGACCACCTACTAAAGCTTTATATGGTAAATGGATTGGTAGATGATCTATAACATCAAAGAACCTCGATGAAAAGATTTTTTCCTACTTTCATATGATGATAGGGATGATTTCATACATATGTTATAAATCTTCTTTACGTAATACAGTTAAGCAAATGTCTCTCAAAAAGCTTAATTCTATTAGAGGCTTTCATATACAATTAGGCAATGCATGAAATTCCATTAGCATTAAGTGCTCCATAAACACATGACAATAATGGCTTTTCATTCTAAAGATCTATCAATCCCTAACATCCATAAGTCTATCTAATTTCAAAGCATAATCGTCAGGAATGCGTAATTCTTTCACCCATTCACATACTTCTCTTTCTGATCTATATTTACTATAAACTTTATTAGATTTGTCAACTTTCCCATTGGTCTATTCTTGTAGCTCTAACTCCCTTCTTCTACAGTATTCTTTTAAGTCCATATGTGCTTTCAAATTGTCCTTCATCTTGCCTTTAATGCTTATGATAGTGTTAAAAGGATTATTAAACACATTTTTCTCACCATGCATTACATCAAGGTTATGGTGAACTAAGTTATTTCTCCAATATGGCTAATTTTAAAATATATTTTGTTTGATCCAATTTTAAGTCACCCCATACCCAGGTAACCTATTAGCCAAATTTTAGTTACTTGTGGAAAACTACAAATTCTCTTCCACAACTGGTTGCCATTAAGCCTAACAAAAGGGTCTGATTAGTCTATTTTATTTTTTATAAAGGTATCTTTATTCCTTCTAAAGGAATGATTAGGACTCAAAAACAATTGATGATAATCAAACCATGATTGTTTTAGTCCATTTTTCAACGTGAATGCATTAATTTGTTCCATGTATATTGGACAACCTAACTTGGTAGCTGTCATCCATCCAGACATCATCCCATATGTTGAAAAGTCATTAATTATCCATATCAAATTTGCTTGCATGAAAAAATTTTACTTGGTGGAGATGACATATGTTAATACACCCTTATGCCACAACAATAGTAGCTCATCAATCAAAGGTTGTAGAAAAACATCGATTCTACTTTTAGGGTCATTAGGCCTTAGAATGATCAACACTAAGAACATATATGGAAGAGTATTGCACATTTCTGAAGGAAGATTGTAAGGAGTGACAATTACTAGCTAACATGAATATGGCGTAACAAATTAATTGTATGGAATAAATCCATTTGAACATAGGTGAAGCCTGACATTTCTACGCTCAGCAACATATTGGGGATATGTACGATCAAAGTGCATCTATGCTTCTCCATATGATGGATGGTACATTACTCCGTTTATTGTATGATGCTCATGGTGCCACTTCATGAGTGGCTTATTAATGCATATAATCTCTGAAGTCTCAGAATAAGTGGCATATAATAAAGCCTCTTAAATGGTATTTCTTTCCTTTTACTCTTACCAGGCCTGCATTGTTTATAATGGGGAGTAGCATAAATCTTGCATTGTTTTTTATTGGTACCATCCTTATAGTAAATCATACAACTAATAATAGAATAATCAATTTTTTGTGCCCTAGGCTAAGTTTCTGAACTAATTTTTTGGCTTCATACAAGTTAGATAAAATAAGATTATTGGATGGATGTGACTCTACACAAAGTTGCATGATTTGGTTAAACCATCTTTATGGCTAATTGAAGTATGATTTGATACTTAGCATTCTCACTACCCATGACAACCTAATATGATTGTTACGCCCTAGCCTCAATGGTTGTTGTGCAGCTTCTAACATGTCATAAAACCTTTTAGATTCTTCATTTGGGGATTCATCTTAGTTAGACTAAAAGTTCTTTGTAAAGTATGAATGACTAACATCAAATATCATATTCTCAAACCTATTAGATGGCCTTATATCATACATTCCCTCAGCATTAGATTCAACTCCTTTGCATCCAACCATTTCTAGATCAGCCTCATCACGATCAATCCAATACCAATAATTGTTGATAAACTTATGATTGTAAAGACAAATTTTCACATTATCTACAAGATAAAATTTATTATTTTTATGTTTTTTGCATGGAAATTTAATTACAGTATTTGTTTTATAGCTTGGTTATTGCATCACATAAGAAACAAAGCTTTCAACACTAGTCAAAAACTCATATGTATATCCACCACCATCATCGAGAAATTTGTTATACATCCACTTGCAATGGTTTAAGCACTCACCTATCTGGATTCAAATTAAACTAATCAACAAATTCTTATCCTAGCTTTTTTTAATGATCATGCTAATTAATAAAAATATCAAAATTTCCTTTATAACATGTTTTTCTAAAAGTACAACTATATTTAAAATAGGACAATTCTTTGAAAAGCTCAATCATAAAAATATAATAAATTTCAATCAACACCCCTTACTCCTTAATAAGCAATCACTCAAAATCTAATTCAGCCATCACACCTAGTGCCCATTCTCCTTCTTCAACCTCTATGTATAGCAATAAAATAAATAGTTGATTAAGAAAATAAAGTAACATTGAGATTTTGAAACTACATCAAAGAAACATATGATCGCTAACAACAAAATAAATCAATCCACTATGGTGGATTGCATTCAATGAGTTAACTTCTGCATGTACAACAAAAATTGTAGATGTTAATAGTAAAAAAAAATAGAAGTTGAAATCAGTAGCATAAATATAGACTGATGATGAATAAACAGAAAAGAACATTTAATAATGGGCCACACTATAATGTCTCAATATAGAACACAGACATATGAATGAATCTTGATATAGAACATAGTTTAGAGGCTCCACCACCAATAGCAACATTCACAAAAACACTAGCATGTAAATCTATTATTTTGGATTCTTAATCTAATTATTTAATTAGAGATTAATTAGTGATCATGAGGAAATTATTAACTTCAATTAGTTTTATGGATTTAGGTGGCCACTTAGTTTGACAAAATAGACTCATAGATGACTCTAAGAATTCCAATTAACTTAGATGAATTAATTACTTTAATAAGTAATATTTTAAAATATGTTTGACAAACATTCTTTGAAATTATGTGAAAAACTAGATGTGCTATAATGTTAAGAGCATGAATTCGAGTTCAACATTACACATTCAACTAGAATTGTGATTAGAATCACGGGATTCAAATTCAAAGGTTTCGATTTGACTTGATAAAATTTAGTTCAAAATCTGATTCTGCTAGCATGAAGTTGCAAACCTTCAATAAGTTCAGAAATACATACAATTGAAATTGTGATTAGAATTGCAAGGTAGTTTGCTTGCCTTGTTCATGTGATCAGAATTGTGAAAGTAGTTTAAATTTCACGATTTGAATTGTGAGCCTAGGAGAAAAAAATTTTAAAATTTTGCATGGCACTCTCCTAGATTAACCTAACATATGAGTTCATTTTCCTACTTGATAAACTAGAAAAATGCACTATACCCTTCAATTCCTATCTAGAAAAACGCACCTTACCTTTCAATTGCTATTACCCTATCAACATCTAGATTTTGAGAAAATAAAGAGAGAGAGAGAAAGAGAGAGATAGAGAGACCCAACAGCACAGGAGCAAAATATCCACAAGAGTTGAAATTTGATACTATAAGAAAGCAAAAAAAAAAAAGAGTCCAAAGTACCTATAGGAGTGAATGTGGAGAAAAATAGCAGTAAAACAAGATCTCAGTTTATTTGACAAACTTCAACCTAGCCAACGATGAAAGGAATCAACTCAGTGATGGACAGTGGCAACCTGACGATGGATGGCGGTAACCCAGTAGCAAGCCAGTAGGGTTAGGGCATAGGTAAATGAAAGGAATAGGGGATTGCTTGATCAAAAACCAAATTTTTTTATTTGAAGTTTGACTTCTAGGGATGTCAGAAAATATGATGTGTTTTAAAAATTCAAAATTTTAAAAAATAATTTGTTATTGGCTTTCTGATATTTAAGGACGCCAGAAATTGCAACATCATCACATGATGTGGCATTTTTTATGTCTCCTAAGAATTTGGAAAAAATTAATTTGACAAATTTTTTTTAAAAAAATTGGTATGCATTTTCCAATAAATGAGGACATTAGAATCTTGCCATGTCAATTTTTTTCAACATTTTTGGATGTCAAAAAAATTCCTCAAGAATATTTTCCATTTTCTGACATTGTTTCCAATGAACTTGCGATGTCCAAATATTTTTGTCTATAGTACATCTAAAAATCAATATTTTGTTGTAGTATTTGGCATACTATTGTTCTTCAATAAAGAATTATTGTTGGAAATTCATATGAAATGTCTCCTAAGTATTCGCAATTTCTTTGAGTACTTTATGACTCTCCCAACCCCAAAACCAATTTACAATTGAACCATCCAACAGGAACCCAACTAACCTCACCACAACATCTTTTAGGCACTTAAGGACCCACCATAACCTCTCAATCTTGTCTACAAATAAAAGAGAATCCACTAATGATTCGATGCCTAAATAGCGGGGAGGTTTGAGCTTTTAAAATTCTTGAAGGTAGTTTCTTAAATTCATAGGTGTTGGCCTTGCAGGCGATAAAGGGGGTGGCGGTGGTGCTTGTATTTCTGGCCCTTCATGTTGTAGCCTTTGAAGCCTTTGTTAGATTAATTCATCTATAAATTCATTTATGTCTCTTTGCAAGTTTTTAGCTTATACTAGGGTATTAGAAGTAGAAAGACTTGTTGAAGCTCCAGAAGTGGAAGGAGCTATTGTCTCAAGTTAGGAAGTTTCTAGTTGAACTTCTTCACATGAAACTCTACCATGGCCCCTACCTCTAGCCTTACTTCTACCCCTACCTCAGGGTGATGGTTCATGAGATGCTCCCTTAAACACTTCTTCATATTAGCTTCTAATTCAAGTTAAGGATCTAGTTTTGGGGTGGCATTTCCTTATCATAAAAAAGAAGGATTATTTTGAGCAATATTCAAATATACACATACAAAAATGAAAGGTTTAGGAATCGCAGAGAATTTCAAAATGTGTCTTGGAGCAGGCATCAATATATCCTTATTCATATCTCATTCTTTTGGGTGCGCTAACATGAACTTAGTATATCTATCTCATTTTGGCAGTTGAAAACTCTAAACTATGCACCTAAACTCTAAGCCAAGCTTTGATACTAACTTTATCATGCCCTTATTTCCGACACATGACCGATGTAGAAAGTCACCTAAGGGTGACTTCTTACTAGCCTGAATCATGTAATAAGACTTTTGATACTACACAATTTCTTTTGTGGAAAGAAACTTGACAATTGAAACCTATGCAAGATAATAGATAAGTGAAACTAAAACATTGACACATTTAGTAAAATGCTTATTCATATTTTTAACAAAATTCCAGTAGAATCTCTTCTATTTTTCAAACCCTAGGCCATCTACCAATATAATAACTTAGGGCCACATGCCATACTCAAGACTTATATAGGCAAACGAATGTAACACAATGCATAAATACATCAATATACACAATCCATTGTGTAACATCTACATATGCATATGGGAAGAGTCAACGTATCCAACTACAAAAACATCTCCATCAAAAGGCCTCCATGCTTCACAAATATGGCCTACCCAGTCAAGAAACAGAGTCAGGTCAAGGTGGATAAGGAGGGATAGTAGGGTAGGCTCAAAACTCTGAAAAAATAATTTTTAAAAAACATAAAGTGAGTTTCTTAAATGAGTGAACGATCCTCCAAGAATCAATGGTTATTCACAATCATATTGAAATGAAGTTTAGTATAAACATACATATGTATTCATTTATCAAACATTTTGCAAATTGAAGGTTATAGTCTCAAACCATTAAAACTCGAAATTCATGACTCATTAAATACAAGGATACCTTTCAAATAATTGAAGAAGTTAAATTCAATAGATATAACACACACCAAGTTAAGTCTAATATGGGAGTTAAAACTACAAAAGAATATACTTCCATACTTTAAAGTTTTCCTAAAAATATAAGA
>JANHAO010008419.1:0-19241 GCA_026873985.1 Saraca asoca | reverse complement strand
CACCCGAAATCAAAGCTTTTCACTTAAGTCCTTAAAAACTTTTCAGTTTAGTCCTTTTAAATTTTCAAGTTTTATTTTGAATTTTTCTTTTATTTTTCTTAATTTTTCGGGTGTTACATATACCTATATTAACGTCTTATCACCTAATTAGTAAATAAAATAACTCATAGATATGGTAAATAATTTATATGCTAAATTACTAAAATCATCGCCCAACTAAATATAATAATGTACTAAATATTGTCAAAAAGTAATCAAAAATTAATTTTGTTACGTATATAGCGTATAAATATAGAATTGCAATTCATAATGGCAGTCCCATGTGGCCCACTATAGAAATCCACTTTCAGCCATCACTCAATATGTAAATAGAATAAAATATGTAGATACAATAAAAAAATACTACGCTACTATACACACAAGAGACACATATTTTTGGTATTGAAATCCAAATTTTTAGATTTTATTTGATGCAAATAGTTGATAATCTAATTGATAATTGATAAATTAATTATTAATTATTAGTTATTAATTAAAAATTGATAAATTAATTGATTGTATTTAAACTTAAAAATATTAGATAAAATTAATTATTAAATTAATTTAAAAAATTAGATGACATAAAAGAATGTTTTAATATCAATAAATTTATAAAATAAATTAATTCATATTTATTTTAAGATTAAAATATATTAATACAATTAAAATATTTAAAATAAGAATAAAATTACTTAAAATTTAATTAATTATATTTTATGATATAATATATATTTACCTACTTATTTTTATAATTTATGTTGAATTAATGGATATAGTTCAAATATGTAATGATATTTAAATTTTTTTTATCATCTTTTGGTTTGTGAAAAAAAAAGTATTGAAAGAAGAGGCAAATTAGAGAGATGCGCGAGAGGTGAGGATGGTTTGAAAAAAATAAAAATTTCTAATTAATGAGTATGTGGGCTGTCAATTAACCAAAAAAAAAATACAAATAAATTGGAAAAAAAATAATTAAAAGTTTTAGTCTAATAAGTTATATACTATTTAGAGTAACCTTTTAAAAGAGATTTTTTTTTCTAAAAAAATAATATGTCAAATACTTTTAAAATATGAAAAAACTAAAATACTATTTTATTCCCTTATAGATGCGAGTTTTTTAATTTGATTCATATTTAATATTCATTCTAGATTTGGTTCTTCATAGATTTAATTTGATTCAATTAAGTCCTTTTGTTCATTTATCTTTAACTTTGTTAATAAAATGAATAATATGAAAGCCTAAAATTTGATTCAGTGCTCTTTAATACTTATATGACACCCTCCATATTATAAACTTCGTTATAGCTTTAATTCAAAAGTAAGAACATACACTACAAAAAATGATACGATTTTAGATGGATTTTTTCATCAGAAATTTTCATTGAAAATTGATCAAAAAATCGATTGATAATGAAAAGGCCATTGGTTACCAAAAAAAAAAAAAATCTATCATACTTTTATTTTCAATAGAAAATCTATCAGAAAATAGGCACTAATTTTTAAAAATTTTACTTGCAATTTTTGATAGATATTCTGATGGAAATAAATGTATGATTGATTTTCGATGGAAAAATCCATCAAAAATTTGAAAAACTTTTTAAACATTAGGAGTGCATTCTTATGCTCATTTCCATTTTTCTTCTATTTTTTTGCCACATCTAACCTCTTTCTTGCTTTTCTAGCTTTATTATTATACTTTAAAGATATTTTTCATAAATTTAAATTGTTTTATTTTATATTTTTTAATTGATTATTTCTATTTATTTATTACATGTTTTATGGGTTCATTGATTTATCTTATTTTGTTTTCTATAGCTTTGGACTTTAGTTTTTGTACCAATTTATTTGTGACTTGTCTTACTTAGACACTGAAGTTAATAAATATTTTTAATTATTAGTTAATTAATTATTCATAATTTTTAATGTTATAAGAGTTAATTTTTAATTATTAGTTATATTTTCTTGTATGTTTAAATTAGGATTGAGTAATTACAACTAATGAATTATATTTACAAATTATATACATTTTAAATTATATTTTGCAGGATTAATTAGTTAAATGATATAATTAATAGTGTTATTAAAATTACTTTAGGAATAACGTATATTTTTAGTTAGAACATATTTTTATTTTAGAAATTATATATATACAAATTTGGTTAATTTTTTAAAGTAGTAAATGTATTATAAATATTAATTATTGATTCCCTAAATAAATTTAAGTATTGTTTATTTTTACTAAGTAGGAGAACAAAAATAATAACTTATATTTCTATAAATATATAGTGATTTTCTTGAATTTTAACTAACTTTAATAAACAGAATATGTAAATTCTGAAACATCATAGGTGGATATATGATAGACCTTTTTGAGACGTAGTAGATATAAGATAATTTTTTTTAATGAGATAGAAAAATTTATTGATTTTACAGAAATTCAGTCAATTTATCTATGTAATGGTCGAATAAGGTGTCTATGCTCCAAACATAAATATAAAATTTTTTAACTCTGAATGAAATTAAAGTTGATTTGTATAAATTTGGATTTAGATATGGTTATTGATGATGAGTTGATCATGATGAGAAAAGACCTATAAAAAAAAGGAGAATCTTCTAGTACTTTGACACAAGATTTGTATGATGTAAGTAATATGCATGAGAATATAGTATTAGATGTCAGTTAGCCAAACGTTACAACTTATTTTGAACGCAATATTGAAGATCCTCCAAATAGAGATGCCCAGAAATTTTATGAAATGGTAGAAGCTGTACATCGGTCATTATGGACAAGTTGTACTAACTATTCAAAATTGTCATTAGCAGTAATGATATTAAGTATAAAATCTGACATCAATTTACCATAGAATTCTTTTGATCAAATTATGCAACTTATGACCATTAAACACCCACTTGATAACGTTGTTCCTCCTAACTTTTATAAAATGAGGAAGTTAGTGAAGAATTTAGGATTTGAGTATCAGAAAATAGATTATTATATGAAAGGTGCATGTTATTCTATAATGAAGATATATTTGATAGAAAATGTACAATTTGTAGTTCACCTCGATATAAGGCATAAAGGACAGGTTGGAATAGCAAAGAATTTCCATTCAAGATAATGTATTATTTGCTCTTAATTTCTAGGTTGCAAAGATTGTATGCTTCAATAAAGTCAGCTCCTCATATAAGATGACATCATAAGAATCGAAGGGAGATGGGTGCTTTGTGTCATCCTTTGGATGGAAAAGCTTGGAAATAATGTGACCAAAAGTACCCAGCATTTGCAATTGATCCTTAAAATGTAAGACCTGGGTATTGTTTTAATGGATTCACTCCATTCAGTCATAATGTTGCACCATATTTATGTTGGCTAGTAATAATCACTCCTTACAATTTTCCTCCAAATATGTATATGACAACTTCATATATGTTCCTGATCTTGATCATCCCAGGTTTAGAAAATTCAAAGAGTAAAATTGATACGTTTATGTAGCCATTAAAAAATGAATTACTCACTTAGTGAAGTGATGGTATTTCAATGTATGACATTTCAACGAATCAAAACTTTCAGAACAAGGTTGCATTGATGCGGACCATTAATGACTTTCCTGCATATGAGATATTATTTGGTTGGCAAACGACTGAAAAATTAGCTTGCCCCATATGTATGGAATCTATAAAAGTATTCACCTTAAAGCAGGGAAAGAAACTGTTGATGGTAGAATTTGGTTTTGATCCAAACTCCACCCAACGGGGGATTCTTCTGGGATCTCAAGTTGTTAACTGGTTCTAATACAGTAAATGAGCAAAGTTAACGAGAAAAGAGGGAAGAACAACAGGAAAACACAAAGGGACCCTATGTCCATGGTAGTGTATTTATTTGAGAATATTTTTACAGAGTTTTGTGTATAGGCCTTTCCCTCCCTAATGTTTACCTCTTTCCGATATTTATAGAGGAGACGAGGTTACAATTGTAATTTTACTTGCAGTAAATCTATTATATCAAATATTTAATAAACAAGATAGAACCGACAGACTAAATTTTATAATTCGGCTACTACAGATTACCTCCTGTAGGTAGGCCCCATGTATTTATTGGGCAAAACATGAATTGGTCTTCTGTCTAGCAAGCTCCCAAGTTACTAGTCGCGCCTCGTTAGCCAGATCCTTTAGTCTGGGGAAGTGCCTATCTTTAGGATGGCGAGCTCAAGCTCGCTCTATCAGAGACAAGCTCGAGCTGAGGGTGTCGCTTTGTGACACGAGCTGGAAATGTAGTGACATGAGTATTATTCAAGCTGAGTCTTTATCGTACTCGGGCTGTTCATTGGTCCATCAAAGACGACTCGAATTTCACGTATAACAGAAACAATTATGATTTAATTGTCAAAGACAATTTCTATTATTCAATCATTCTTACAAGAGAAACAAGATCATCAAAAATAAAGTGGAGAGATTTGAACCACCTCCAACATTAATTAGTGAACAAGTTTTTGATTGGATTTATTTCACTCCAAAGTCATAGAAACTTGACCAATCAAGATGGAAGGATATGGGATAGATCGCAATTGGGCAAAAAGAAGCATATTTTGGGACTTGCCATACTGGTAATCCAACTTACTCTAACACAATCCCAGTGTCATGCATATAGAGAAGAACACCTTTGATAATGTGTTTTACACAGTGATGGATGTTAAAAGGAAAACCAAAGACAATATTAAGACGATGTTGGATTTGCAAGAATGTTACAAGAGAAGGGAGTTAGAGCTTAAAGATGTTGTAAATGGAAAAATAGCTTCCTACACCTTGAGCTTGGATAAGAAAAAGACAATCTGTGAGTGGTTCAAAGAGCTGAGAATGTTAAATGATTATACCTCCAAATTGGATAGGTGTGTCAATGTAGGCGATGGTAAGATACTTGGCTTAAAAAGTCATGAGTATCATATTTTTATAGAAAAATTGTTTCTTATTGCCTTTTCTGGACTCCCAAATCTTGTTTGGAGGACTTTAATTGAGTTAAGTCAATTTTTTAAGGAATTGTGCTCAATGGTTCTGCAAGAAGAGAAATTACTATGAATGGAACAAAATATTCTCATGATAATATGCAAAGCTTGAATGGATCTTCCCACCAAGTTTTTCTAACTTAACAGAGCTTTTATCCATTCATTTGCCATTTAAAGTAAGGGTAGGCAACTCTATACAATATTGGTGGATGTATTTGTTTGAGAGATTTTTTAATAGGTTGAAGAAGAAAGTCAATAACAAAGCTAAACCCAAAAGAAGTATATGTGAAGCTTATCTGATTGAGATGATAACTCAGCTTTGTTAATAGTGTTTTGATTGTGATGTGCAATGCCAAAGTACACGAGTTGGTAGGAATAATGACTGGGGTAGCGATGTATGCTTATTCTTTCCATCTTCAATACTTTAGAAAGCTTTGTTGGGTTTTTTGAAGAGTGATTTTTGGATGATAGAGAATTGAAATCAGCCACAATACACATGCTTTTAAGCTATGGAGAAGTTAGGTCATTTAAAGAGTAAATATTTGGTAGCTATCTTAATAAATCATTCCATATTTTCAACTTTGATTTCATAATTTTAGAATACTAATTTCCTAAATTATTTTTTCTTGTAGTATGCTTGTTCATTGGTGGAAGGCTATGTATTCAGCGATGCAAGATGAAGACATTAAAACAATGATCAATGCTTAGTTTGCTCCTTGGTTTCACTCTTTTGTAAATATAAACAATAATTACTTCTCGTATGTGACATTAGTTCCATATGTATGATGAAATTTTCATATGAAATTGTGTTATTCTTAGGTTCACAACCCCTTCAATGGTGTGATCAATTAATATTTGTTGGATTTATCTTGGGGTCCTCTAAGGGTGGTTAAAACATTTCTAATGTATTTTGTCAATTGGTATAAGTTCCATACACACCAATGGAGTGAATGGAAAAAAAATGAATAGTGAAGTATGTGTGAAGGGCATATGGAATGTCACAGCAAAGGAAAATGACTTCTATAAGATTTTTAAAGAGATTATATAGCTTGAGTATCCAGTATTGCTAATCAAAAGGGTGGCACTTTTCCACTGTGAGTGGTTTGATATTATGTTAGGCCATGGAATGAGATTGCAGCCCCAATACAACATAGTTAAAATCAAACAAACAAGATGATATGTTAAGTACGATCCCTTCATCGTTGAATAACAAGCAACACAAGGGTATTATGCACCATACCTAGGAGCAAATAAAGATAAGCAAGGTTAGTAGATTATTATAAAGACCAAGCTTCATGGAATGGTTAAGGATAATAAAACATGCTTGCCAGGACCATTATATGTCATATGCACCGTAGTTAATTTCAGTAGATGATTTAATTGTTAGCTTGCATGATGAAGATAGTGGATACGTGGAGTTGAATGGGCAAATAGATGTAAAACAAGAGGGTAATGTCATCGAAGAAGAAGAAGAAGATTAAGAAGATGCGGAGGATGAATATGGTGAATAAAACTACCATTTGATGTGTGACATGTTAATTTGTTACTTGTATATATAAGTGCTGCATTACTTTATTTAAATTTCAATTCATATGATTATTTTTTAATAATGTTATAAATGAATATTTGCATATGACAGACTGCATAGGTTCTAGACTAGGAGATAGAGAATAATGGTCACAGGGATGAGGTTCCCCTTACGATTCCTCTACTAATAATTATCTTATGATTGCCAACCTCGAGCCTCCTAATTGTTGTTCCTCTTGGCTACACTTTCATGCCTATATCGTGATCGACATCTAGTCAAAAAGAACCCCCTGTGCAAGTATCAACATTGATGCAATCGCAGCAGTAGCAGGCCCAGTCCCTGAAGATCTTTGTGACACCTTCACAGATGGCACCTCCATCTATAGGAGCAACATCTGTCTCTAAATAGCCTCCACCTCCCATGATACTTGTACTTAATCCTGAGGAGACCAATATGCTATATAGGACAGGATCTGCATTCTTGATTAATTTCTTAATTATGTTTATTTAATTTCTTAATGTTATTTGATTGTATTGGTTTATTAGGTTTTTCCTGACCTATGAGCTGGTAGGCACCATACACCATAAGAGTTATAATAAAATAAAAGATATGATGGATGAAATACAGAAGAAAAGGCTCACTCAACTTGAATGGGTTAAGGACGAGGAGTGAGAAAGCCCTTTGAAGTATTGAGAGAACCTTGAATTCAAGTCTAAGTTCAAGCAAAATAAGAGGAAGAGAGCCTTGAATGTAGCTGGATAGAGTTCCTCCTTACATATAGGTGGATCTATCTCTGTATTAGAGTATCAGTTATGCATGGCAATGTTATTTTTAAGTTAATGTTATTTATGCCATTTTAACTTAATGTTATTTATGTTTATGAAAATTTTCATATTGTGTAGATATGTGAGATTAGGGTCAAGCTACTCATGGACAACTTGTTCTGCTGCACCTACACCTAAAAGAATAGCCAATTGGTCTCATCTTGAGCTACACAATTCTATGTAATCAGCTTCTTTTAATTTGCAATTTTATTATTAATATATTATATATTTGGTAGTAAAAATATTATATTAATTTATAAGATCAAATAATTAATTATTTTAATTTGTAGAAAAATTTCAACAAAAGAAAGGAGGACTTAGTCTAAACTCTAACACAAAGAGGTGAGAGCATTAGGGACATATTTGGTGATTTGGCGGGACCATCTGATTGTGATTTGTGGATGGACATTGTCTATAAGACTAAGAAAGGACGAGATCTTAGTTTTAGATTCGAAACCATGGAGGGGATGACTACATTGGCATTATAACTCACACTGAGAGTGTGTCACATGCTACACTGGACCAGCTCATAAGTGCTATGACCAAGATGTAAAAGCATATGCAAGAGATTTTCACTCAGATGGAGCACCTTACAACTCAGCAACAACAATACAGTCATATTTTGCTGCCTTTTCCTCCATCTTATCTTTATTCATATTACCATTATCCCTTTACCTACTACCAGTCACTTTCTCCCTATGTAAATTTGCCTTCGCCACCCTAATCATCCCAATCGATGGTTTGACCACTACCAATCAGAGGTTCTGGATAGTCCCAACTGCATGACACCCGAAATCTATAGACTAATGATCAATTTTTCTCTAACGATTTTAGGTTATAGTTATATTTGTATGCTTTTATTTGAATAATATGTTTCATGCATTGATTTAAATAATATAATTTATGAATTATTTAATAATTTTATATATTTATACCTTTTCTTGTATTTTAATCTTTTGTCATAATTAAATATTAATTTTTAGAAATTAAAATTAAAAATATTAAAATTTATTTTTAATACTAATCAAAATAATTTTAATAAAAATTTAAAAATTGATATTCAAAAAATTATATCAAATAATATTTTAATAAAATTTTCTTTTTTCGACAAATTTTTGAATGTGTTAAAATTCTAAAAATTAAAAAAAAAAATCTCGAAAACAACAAGTGGGTTTTGTTCCTGCTTGACGGCAGTCGGTGGAGTAATTAATTCATGATTAATACTTCAACCAATAATTACTGGCTTGAATTACTCAATATTTGCAAAGTTCACAATGGCATATGTTTGAAATTCCAACCGAATCGTCGGCAATTTCTTCTGTGCTTCAAACTACAATCGGATAATTATTTCACCAATAAAGAAAATTCAATGGTCAAACTTTGTGGGTTTCAATATTTAGAAAATTGAAAAATTTATTATTTAATATATATGGATGTAAAAAAAAAAACTAATAAACAGCTAATTAAATTGACAATTAATGTTATTTATTTCCTTTATATGTTTTATCTTTTCAAGAATAATAACTAATTAAATTGTCAATTAATTTTTTTTATTTCCTTTATATGTTTTTATCTTTCCAAGAATTTTTTCTATTTAATTGTCACTTTAAAAAAATTAAGAATATTTTTATTCATTTTTAAAATTTTATTTTTATTATTTTAATAAATACTTAATTACTTCACACATAAATGATTTTAATAGATAATAAATTAGTAAAATACATTTTTTAAATTAAAACTTCTTATTATTTTCCTATATTTACCTTAAACGACAGGGTATAGTTGTTTCCCTATATTTACCCTCCCCTATAGTCAGAAAAGCCAAGAATTTCATTCATTTAAGACCATGAGGTTATAATCGTTACACTTGAAGGAAATAATAATTTCTCCCAAAATGTTAGGATTATGAGATTATAATTGTTAGGAAAAAAAATGTAAAATACACTTTTTAATTTTGGATAATTGGATTTTATCCTTGATAACTTTAAAAACTTAAAAAATAAAAATTTTAAAATATACAAAATTTGAAACTAATACCCATAATTTATTTAATTAATTATTTTATTAAATTATATGATTTTTTTATACTTTTTAAATAAGAATCATAATATTATTATATATTAGTTTATCATATAATTTTTCTCATATAATTTCATAATTTATTTTATGTATTTAATTAAATTTTATACATTTAATTTAATTTATCCATTATATAATATAGAAATTATATAAAAAATGAGGTAATAAGTTAATATATAATAATATTGTGGTTTTTATATAAAAAGATTACATAATTTAATAAAATTATTAATTAAATATATGACAAATATTAATATTAAATTTTATATAATTTAAAATTTTGATATTTAAATTTAAAGGAGATAAAAGTAAAATTAAATCACCAAGTTGGAGTCGGATGTTTCACCTTTTTTCCTGAATGACATGGTTAAAAGGAGACAAGGATTTCTCTCAAAGCGTTTAAGATAATGAGCTTATGAATATATAAAATCCGACGAATCAAAAGTCAATCAACGAGGAAACAATTAACAACTACGAATACGATTCCGAATCGTATGTGGGGTGCATATATGTTAATCTGAGAAGTATTATATACGTATCCCTTTGAGCTGTACAGTACATTACACATGATAGAATCAGGCCACTCGCTGCAACCAAACCTCCGTACGTAATGAAATGTGAAATGTTGAAAAGTCTTCCGCTAACCTTCGCCACTATATTTATATATATATACAGTCACCCGCAACACCAAACCGCAAATCTAGCTACTCTCTCTCCTCCTCTCTCTCCCTCTCTCTGGACTTACTCTCTTTGAGGTTTGAGCTTCATCATGGCCAAGGTGCCAGAATGCTCGGTGGAGCAACTGGCCGGGTTCTTCGGTGCCAACGCCACGGACGCTACAGCGGCGGCTAACTTCATCTGCAACAGTTTTTCTGCCGTCAATAACACTTTATCCGACACCACCTTCGCCGTGGACAATACCTACCTTTTGTTCTCGGCTTACCTCGTCTTCTCCATGCAGCTCGGCTTCGCCATGCTCTGCGCCGGCTCCGTTAGGGCCAAAAACACCATGAACATCATGTTAACCAACGTCCTCGACGCCGCCACCGGTGGCCTCTTCTACTACCTCTTCGGCTTCGCTTTCGCCTTCGGTGGCCCCTCCAACGGCTTCATCGGCCGCCATTTCTTTGGCCTCAAGGACGTTCCTTCCGAGTCCTTTGACTACAGTTACTTCCTTTACCAATGGGCTTTCGCCATCGCCGCCGCCGGCATAACCAGCGGCTCCATCGCCGAGAGGACCCAGTTTGTGGCTTACCTTATTTACTCTTCATTTCTAACCGGCTTTGTTTACCCGGTTGTGTCTCATTGGTTCTGGTCAGCTGATGGGTGGGCCAGTGCTACAAACTCGAAACTTCTATTCGGATCCGGGGTCATAGACTTCGCCGGATCGGGCGTTGTTCACATGGTTGGCGGTATAGCTGGTCTTTGGGGAGCGTTAATAGAAGGACCCAGAATCGGTCGGTTCGATCATACGGGTCGATCCATTGCTTTACGTGGGCACAGTGCTTCTCTTGTTGTGCTTGGTACCTTCTTGTTATGGTTCGGATGGTACGGGTTCAACCCGGGTTCGTTTACGAAGATTTCAACTGCATATGTCGCCGGAAACTACTATGGTCAGTGGAGTGCTGTGGGTAGAACCGCCGTGACCACCACCCTAGCCGGTTGCACTGCGGCTCTAACTACTCTTTTCGGCAAGAGGATTCTCTCTGGTCATTGGAATGTCACTGATGTATGCAACGGGTTGCTTGGTGGGTTCGCCGCCATCACATCCGGATGCTCCGTAGTGGAGCCGTGGGCGGCCGTGATATGCGGGTTTGTGGCGGCCGTTGTGTTGATTTGCTGCAACAAGTTGGCGGAGAAGGTGAAGTTCGATGACCCATTAGAGGCGGCGCAACTACACGGCGGCTGCGGCGCGTGGGGTATAATTTTCACTGCTCTGTTCGCTAAGAAAGAGTATGTAAACCAGGTCTACCCCGGTAAAGCGGGTCGGCCGCACGGGTTGTTCATGGGCGGTGGAGGAAAGCTTTTGGCTGCACATGTGATCCAGATTTTGGTGATTATCGGATGGGTCAGTGCCACCATGGGTCCTCTGTTCTTTATTCTTCATAAGCTTAAACTGCTTCGGATCTCAGCTGAGGATGAAATGGCGGGTATGGATTTGACCCGACATGGTGGATTCGCTTATGTTTATGAAGAGGAATTACACAAGCAGGGGATTCAGTTGAGAAAAATTGAACCAAATAGTGGCACTCCCACCACTGATTAATTAATTATTAATTGTACTGTTTTATGTTTGTTTTTCAATATTTTTTAGGCTTTTTTTAATTTTTCTTTCTTAGGTTTTACTTTTTATAAGGGTTTTGTTGATATTTTGTTGTGTAATATATTATTATGTTGAAGATTCTAAGTTTGAAAAAGTATTCAGATGTTGTTAGGTGGGTTGTTGGCTAAGGGCATGAATATTTTTGGTAGCTTAAATTATTCAAAGAGTGTGGAATTGTCAATACTTTAATTTGGAAGTTTTTCTGATATTTTAAATGTATAGGCTTTCCAGGAAGAAGAACAATGCTTGTCAACCGCATACTTCTGAATTCAGATCTTCTCTAAATTAATTACAGGTAATAAATATGAAAACGTTAAAGAACATAGGTGCAACAATCATTCATGAGAAGCAATGACCTGCAATTTTCTTTAAATTTCATTATTTTGGTTTATAGGGTTGCTTTAATATATTTAGCAGTTATTGGCAAATAGACAAGCATAGAAATTGAGAGGATACCAAAGCTGCGAAGAGATCTTTACTAGTAATGGAGAGATTTTAGATTTAAATATCTTTTGTTTTTACTGTATATTAGAAAAGAGAGAGAGAGAGAGAGAGAGAGTACTTTATAAAATGGTTTTTGCATTTTATTCTCCGTTCTATTTTAATATAATGATTAATATTTTTAATAATTAATTATATATCAAATAATATATTTGATTAAAATATTTTAATAATTAATTATAGGTAATAGTTTAACTAAACAAAAAATTATAGTGGATAATTTTTTTAATTAAACTTATAAAAAAAGAAATATTCATATTTCTACTCATATTATCAGTATTTTATTTTTTTTCATCATTGTTCTTATTCTAATAATAAAAATAAAATTTTCTTTTTCTCTCTCTTTTTTTTCTTATTTTTTTCAATAATTTAATGCTAAAAAGAAAGTTTTTTTTATACGTTATCAATATAATCAATTATTTAAAACTGTTATCAAATATAAAATGAATTATAGATAATCAATTATTGAAAAAATCATTTTTAATAATCAATTTTATTGCTATATCAAATAATTCCTTACTCTTTTATTCATTCCTTCTCATAAGCAAAATTAAGGATATGAAAATAGTATGGTTGCACTTGAAACACTTTCAATCCATGTGTTTATTTCCATTTTGGTCTCTTCTGCTTATAAGAAAAAGTGAGTTTCTCTTTCATCCATTCCTTCTTACAAGCAAAAATAAAAAGGTGAAAATAATAATGTATGTCAAACTCTTTCGCCCAAATCGTAATTTTTATGTGGGCCCTATCCGATTCTAAGAAAAAAATAGTAAAAAGGTGGGAATAAAAATGAGAAAAATAGGATTTTTTTAACTTCAAAAAATACAAGCCCCATGAGGGCTTTGTTTGGATGTGAAAAATGTTTGGATAACAGATGTGCACGTTTGTGAGTCTGCCGTTCCAAGAAGATTATCTCTTCGTCTAATGTTACGGGAAGATACAGACAAATGGTATTTGTAAAATATGAAAGGAGGTTGAATCTGTGATGATAGTACTCCCTTGGATTTGGATCGCTTGAATTGAAGGCTTTCACACACACATCCGCTTGCTCTTGTATGGGCCCCCTTTGTGTCTAGAATGCTGGAATTTTTTGTCATGCGACAAAGTTGAAAGTTGAACTTTTGAAGGGCTCCACTTTTCTTTTATGATTAGCATTACTGTTACGCACATTATCCAAATTCTTCTGATTGGCTGCACCGTTTTTTTTTTCAATAGTTAATGGTTTTTTGAGTATATCATAAGATAAAAAGATTATATAAGGTTTTCTTAAAGTATATTTTATATTAAATAAATATTTTTTTTAACTTTTATATCAAATTAGTTCTGTGTTAGTTTTTTCATTTGAAGTCTGCCATGAGAGTTTGGCTTGTTGATGTGTTTCCATTTTAATCTTTCATGGATAAAGATTACATTATATTTATCTTAAAAATATATTTTATATTAAATAAGTATATTTTTTCTAATTAATATATCTTAAAAATAAGTAAAATCTTTAATATAAAAATTTAATTTAATTACATATTTTGATTTTTAATAGAAATGTTTTAAAATTGAAATTAAATTTGTTATTCAAAATTTGTCAATATCTTCTTAATATCAAAGTTTAAATGTCATATTTTAAACTAAAAATTATGTGATTAATTATAGTTTTGTATGGATGCTTTTAAACTAATATATTAAACATATATGTATAAAATATAATTAAGTAATATTTTACATCAAATAAGTATATTTTTTCTAATTAATATATCTTAAAAATAAGTCAAGCCTTTAATGTAAAAATTTGATTTTATTACATATTTCGATCTTTTAATAGAAATATTTTAAAACTAAAATTAAATTTGTCATTCAAAATTTGTCACTATTTTCCTAATATCAAAGTTTGTTATGAGTGTTTTTAGAACCATGCAAATGGGTTGGCAAAAGCCCAATAGACAAAGCCTAACTGATAAAAGCTTAGTTCGAGGTCGCTGGACCAAGGTTGCCAAAATACGAGCTCAGGTCGTTAGGCAACAATCCTCATAGTAACCTCAGGTCAATTAACAATGAACTCTAGCTCGTAGAATGAAACAGGCCACCTCAGCTATCATCTGGAAACTCTTTATGGTTAAACCCAAGGAGGAACCAATTTGTATGGGCCAACTTGCAGATATCAACTTGCGAAAATTAACTTGTAGATTAATTAGCTGCCTATTGATAGGAAATCCCTTGTCCGTTATGTAATTAATGATAGTCAAGTTGTAACACCCCAGCTATTATAAATAAGGGTTAAAATCATTATAAAAGAGGGGATCTGAATGGATAGACTCTTTGCAAAATACAGAAAATCATAGAATCAACAAGATGCTGTTACTCTGCCAAAACACTTTGCAAAAATAAACTTAGAAATAAAACTATCATGGATAAAGGGGTTGATTGACTTTAGCAAAATCATGTTATAAAACTCCTGGTGTCTCCTTATTCTTCCTCTCACTCCCTCTCCATCTCTCTTTTATACCTAGTTGCAGTTTGGGATTTCTGGACTTATTGGGTTAACTTGATTTCACTGTCAACATTTTGGAGCTAGAAGGAGGGCCCTAAACTATATTCTAGTTAATTTTTCGTCCAACTGCGATAGCTAGAGGAAGAATCTTCAGGAGTTCAGACACTTCAGTCAACCAACCGGAAGGCCACGTAGAAAAGCAACGAGAACCAATTCTTCCTGTGGCAGGCGCATTTGCCATCCCCGCTATAGGAGTCACCACCGGCTTGCCTTCCACGACCCATTGCCAGCCTGTTGTTATTGTTCCTGGGATTGATAAAGTGTAAACATGACACCAACGTTAGGAAATGCTTGAGAACACAGTGAAAGAGCTGGCCGAGGTAGTTGGAGCTCTGTATAAGCATAAGCCCCAGGCACCCGAAAGTAGGTTAAGGTCACTGCACCTAGAGGGGTCATTTAGCTTGCTGATTCAATCCGCCCTTCTAACTCATGGACAAGATCAGAGAACCACTGAGCTCACGAGCATCTTGATAATCAGTTACGTGAAAGTTCACATGGGGTTGAAGGCCCGAACAAGACCAGTCATGAACACATGTCAGATTGATGTTCGCCAAGTCATGAGTAAAAAAGGCATAGAGCCTCGGATCGTCACTCCCATGACCAGGAAGGTAAAAGGAGCCAGTAATTTTCTAGCCAGTGATCCGAAACATAGGACCCAATAGTAAAATAGTTGCTTCAAAGGGCAAAGCAATTAGAGGAACACCCTCTAGCAAGCAACAGTGAACATGGCTACAAGGAGAGGACACCATTCACTAGAAAAATCGAGATAGAGTCTTTTCCTCACAAATTTAAAATCCCTACAATCTCATAGTACAATGGGGATAGTGATTCCTATGATCACCTAGACACATTTAATGTGCAGAAGGATCTTTAGATGACCAATTCTTTAATCAAGTGCCATATCTTTCCAGCCACTCTTGGAGACATACCCCAGACATAAGTCAAGAATCTCCCAGCTCATAGCATTCACAACCGAGAAGAATGTCAAAGAAGATTCATTAATTAGTATAGAGCACTGAGAAGGCAACTCACACCATCCTGCCACATCGCAATAGTCTTTCAATGGAAGGACGAGTCACTGAAAGACTACATCGTCCATTTCAGGCATGAAGTCAACAACATAGAAAGTCCTTTAGATGAAATCTAGTCAAGTGCCATGTCTTTTCAGCCACTCTTGGAGACATACCCCAAACATAGGTCAAGAGTCTCCCAGCTCACAGCATTCACAGTTGGGAAGAATGTCAAAGAAGATTCATCAATTAGTATAGAGCACTAAGAAGGCAAATCACACCATCCTACCACATTGCAATAGTCTTTCAATGGAAGGACGAGTCATTGAAAGACTACATCGTCCATTTCAGGCACAAAGTCAACAACGTAGAAAGTCCTTTAGATGAAAGCATCCTGATAGCAATCTTGGCAGGATTTCACAAGGATCGTAAACTGTATAAAAACATACACAAGTTTGCAGTAAGGGACCTAGATGAGTTTTTATGAATGAGCTATCAAACAGATCAGGTGGGATGAGACCTTTAGCCTAAAGAAGTCCGATTATAAGGACGAGGCGAATAGCTTCAATTAGAATAAAAAAAAGAGCAATAACGGGAATAACAAGGACAGTCAAGAGGATGGCACTGATAATCATCTTGTAAAGAAGGTTAGGAATTAGCGACCTCAGTGTCAAGGTCACTATGTCAGCTACAACATCCTATCTGACACTCGAAATAGGATATTCACTATGGAGAAAGATAGGGAGGACTTCGGGAAGCCCAAACCCCTAAGGACTCACAAAAGGCTTAAGGACACAGACAAGTTTTGTGCCTACCACAATAAAGGCCAGTATAATACTTTGGAGTGCTAGGCACTCAAGAATACAATTGAGGATCTGATCAAGAGATGTCACTTGAGAGACTATGTGATACTGCCCATGGGACAGTGACCTCAATAGCCCTGACAACCACAAGAATAGTAGCTCTTGTGCTTCTAATTATCTAGTGTTATTCAGAAATTAATAAAAGCACCCAAGTCTTTCCTCACATACTTATGTTTACTAAAAATTTACTCAAAATTAGTAAACATAAAGTATTACATAGGAAGGTCTGAATTCAGACTACATCATTGGTGATCCTGTATTGCGCCCTATTCTCCCTAAGCTCGCAAGGCCAGTGATGGGACACTAGGTCTGAACTTGAAGAACCCATGCAACATCAAGGAAGACTTGGGAAACAGAGTTTATTGCTTAACAAATGAAGCTAAAGTTCCACAAGCTTGGAACACATAACATCTGTACCTATATTTTTAATAAATTTCAGCTCAACCTTCTAATCTTGATTAAAAAGGCTAAAGCCAAGACTCGGACCTACTGAGCAACATGATTATTATGGCGTGACCTACTAAGTAACACGATTACTATAGCGCGACCTACTAAGCAACATGATTGCTGTAGTGCGACCTATTGAGCAACATGGTTGCTGTGGTGCGACCTATTAAGCAATATGATTGTTGTAGTGTGATCTTCTAAGCAATACAATTACTGAGGCACAACCCACTGAGCAATACGATTACTGTGGCGTGACCTACTGAGCAACAAGATTGCTAATTAAGTCGTAACTTTCATGTGATCTACCTGGGCACTCCATTTGTGCTAATTGAGGCATAACTTTCATGTGACTTACTGGGTATTTAGATTGACATTTACAAAGTCATGACATTTATAACATGACATATTTTATTTTCTAATAAAAATATTTTAAAATAAGTTAAGCCTATAATAGAAAGTATTGGTGCATTTTTCCTCTATTTATTTTTAAAATAATTATTGTTAAAACTATGATCTATTTAAGATAAATTAAATAATTAATACAATAAAAGTGGAGCTTTAATTAAAGAAAATATACTTATTTGATGTAAAATATATTTTTAGAGGAAATTTGATATAACCTTTATCTTTTAAGGACTAAAATGAAGATACATAAGCAAACTAAACTGGCACGTCAAATTGTAAATGGAGAAATTAACAATAGGACTAATTTGAAGTCAAAATTAGAGAAAAAATATCTATTTAATGTAAAATATAATTTTGAAAAAAAATCTAATGTAACATTTATCTTTAAAGATCAAAATGATGGTTTGCTTTACTTTTAATATGTAATTCTTATGCCAGATTTGGTTAAATGGAACTGAATAAAATATAATTTTTATTTTTTAATAAGTTAGAGAAAATACTTTTTTATATGCGATTCTTATGTTACATTTGGTTAAATGAATTTGAATGAAGTGTACTTTTGCTTCTTCTTCTTTTTAAGATTAGAGATAATATCTTTTATATGTGATTCTTGCATTACGTTTGGTTAAATGGAATTGAATGAAATGTAAATAGATAAATTTGTATGATATACATTATGGAATGAGAATGTCTATTCTTTAGGGAATAATCATTTCATCAAATAAGAGAACCTCTATTGCATCGCAAAACAATGGAATTGGTCATTTAATTATTTATAAATTGATTTTTTTACAACTTGTCCCTTAGGTGGCATTTGGTTTGCAAATTTTTTTACATTTTATAGAATGTTTTAAAATGATAATTTCCCATGTTTGATTCAAAATTAAGAAAGATTTACTCAGAGAATGTTTTCTGGGAATTTTTTTAGCCAAATATTCCTTCCAAAAATTCCTATGGGAGGAGGTGGATATCTTACATTCCCATGACATGGAATGTTTTAGTGATATAAAAAAATTATTTTGGCCGCCCTTTTATTAAAGCTTTACTATCATTATAACCTTAATCCACTACCACTCATTGCTGTTGACCACTGTCCATCAACCATTGTTGTTGACCACCACCTATCGCCATTGACCACTACCTCTATCACCCATTGTCATTGACCGCCATCCACTATCACTCATCGTTGTGGATTGCTGTTGATCATCATCTATTATCATTAACCATTATTTATCATTATCTATTACCATTGACTACTATCATTGATCATCATCTGCCACCACCATCTAATATTATTTTTAAAAATATATAAATTAATTAAAACACAAAATTATAACATTTATGAAAATTTTTGTAATTGAACCAAATATGGTAATATCACATTCTCATAAATCACATTATTAGGAATTATATTCCTGAAAATCACATTTTCGAGAATGTATAATTTCGCGAATCAAATACCATCTTACATTTTTCACATATTTTAAAATTATCCTTATATTGATAATTAAGAAAATAATTTCATGTTTTCAACACTTTTATTATAAAAATACTTTAATAATTATATTTTTAATAATAGAATTTAAAATACTATATTTATATTATTTATAAAATAAATATTATTTATTATATAAAATTATTTAATATAAAATAAAAATTAATAAATTAAAATTTATTAAT
>JANHAO010008418.1:0-19241 GCA_026873985.1 Saraca asoca | reverse complement strand
TTCTCACTCAAAGCTTTTTCTAATCTAGCTTAATCCTAGCCAGATCCGGGGATAGGGTGTTCGGTTGCAAGGTTTGAAAATTTTTTGAATTTTGGACGATTTTGCCCCTCGCCGGCTGAACGCCCTTTTAGATCTGTATTCATTCCGCATTCTTCGATCAATTCTAACTTGTCTGAATTGGGACCGACACATATGATTGATAAAAAAAAAATGGGCTGTTGCAACTGCATCTGCCCAGAACACTTTAGGCACTTTCATTTGAAATAAGAGAGCATGAGCAACCTCCAATAAATGACAGTTTTTTCTTTCAGCCATTTTGTTATGGAGTAGCAACACAAGATGACTAATGAATTATACCATGCTATGACAAATAAGAAGAAAATTTTACTAAAATGTATTCTTTAGTATTATCACTTCGAAAGTTGTGTATAGGTGTTTAGAATTGACTTTTAATTTCAGCATGAAAAGCACAAAAAATATCAAACAATTCTAATAGACTTTTCTTCAAATAAAACCAAATAATTATTGAATAGTCATCAATAAAAATAACAAATAATGATAACCAAATTTGGAAATAACACGACAAAGACCCCAAACATTTGAATGTACTAACTTAAAAGGGGATACAACCCATTTATTAACTCAAGGAATATAAGATTGATGATGCTCTTTAGCAAACTGACATGATTCACAATTTAAGGTAGAAATAGAACTCAAACTAGGATGCAATTTTTTTAAATATGCTAAACAAGGATAACCCAGGCAACAATGTAATTGATATGGAGTAAGGATAGCAGATGTAGCAATTGACTAAGGAACTTTTTCATCAAGCATGTTCAATCCACCAGATTTGTATCCCCTACGTCAAAAGATCCCAAAAAACATAATAACTAGGAAAAAAGAAAACACCATAATTATAGGTACGTGTTAATTGACTGACAAAAAGTAAATTGAATAGGAACTTAGGAAGACATAAAGCATTGGATAAAAAAATATTAGGTGCAACATTAACTGTACCACTTGCAACAACAGAAGTAGTAAACCCATAGCTAAAGTAACATGAGAGGTAGTAGAGTTGTGAAAAAAAAGACAAGATACCTATATTGTTTGTCATATGATCAGTAGCACCCGAATCAATGACCCATCTAGTACTGGAACTAGAGAGACATGCAGTAGGATTACCTATCTAAATCATAGTGGCAGTGGACTGGATATGTGATGACTGCTGAGAGGCCTGGAGTTGAAGATATCAAGCATATTTCTCTTCAGATATGATTATTTCACGAGTAGGCTTAGACTCTGGTGTAAGAGTACTAGTTGTAATATGTGCAAATTGAGGTAATGCATTTTTTAACTTATGACAATTTCTCTTAATATGACCAAGTTCTTCGCAATAATGACAAATGTAGGTATTATTGAAATCATACCCCCTTCCTTTTCGTCCTCTACTACTACCGTGACCTCTTTTAGTATCAGATCCAACCAAAATAGATGCCTTATTAGGAGTTATAGATTAAGAAAGCACATCTCTAACATTTTGAAGAACATGATAGAATGCATTTATCAATGTAAGTGGTTCAGAACTAGTAAGGTTTGTTAGTAGCAGTATTAAGTTCAAGGGATAAAGCCATTAGAAAACATAGAGCTCCCAATTGTTCTCGTTAAGTACACATTACCTCAACGTTCATAGTGATAGGAATAAAAGCATTCTATTGTTTAAAGAGATGATTAATATCAAAATATATTTGTGAAATATTTATACCTTTTCCATCAGGTTGAAATAAGGATATGCATAAATTGTATATCTGATATAGATTATCTTTGCCTAAGTAAAGCCTCTCAAGGAAAGTCTACAGGTCTTTGACTATTTTGCAATGAACAGTGTTATCATCGACTTCACTTGCTAAGATATTACACAAGAGGCAAAATAAACATTGGTCTTCCACCATCCATTTAGCTTTGGTGTCATCTGTGTAAAGATCCAAAGTAAGGTGATCTACCTTGTCAATACCTTCAAAAAAATATTCAACAACTTTTCTCCAAGTAAGATACTGTTTGCCTTCTGCATCTAACTTTAAGTTAGTAATTCTACTAGATGTTGGGATCAGATCTAAAAAAAAGGTTTTGCATTCTAATTTTTCCTCATCCCTAAAGGTTAGATTTTTATCTTTGGTACTTGGATCATAAGTTAGGTTAGGGTCAGCCACCATAGATTTTTCAACCATAAACCTAAAAAAAATAGCACCAAAATTGCTAAAAAAAATAGAGAAATTATAATAGGACTTTCCAAATCGAAGATCCAACCACATAGAGAGGTGAGCCAATTGATAAAGAAGTTGTCGGAGGAAGTATGTCACAAGAGTGTGCCTCACACACTATCACACTTCATTGGAGTCCTTTGCACGTGGTCCTCACGCGCCAACTTTAATAGATATACCTCCTTGTTAACCCAGATTTGTTTCTCTACCTCACATACTGTAGATAGGTTTGAACTCTTCTACATGTGCTTTTAGATAGATCAAAATTTCACCAAAATTGATGACTAGTAGCTACCTTAGACACTGTATCCAAACACTAGATACTTGCCATAGGACATGTAATTCAAAAATTACCATCAGATATAAATCGTCAGACCCACGACATTAAAAGAACAAAGAAGGAAAAGCAGAAGGAAGAGAAATAATAAGTTTTATTCAATTAGGTAGGGAAGGAAAAAAATATCTAAGGTTTAAAAAGCTCTAGATACCATGTTAAGAGAGAAGATATTATGAAATTGTACTTAATAATAAGCCAGACATATATATTTATAATAAAAATATGTACATTAAGTAGGATTGAAATAGAGTTCTAATAGGTCTATAACTAATTGACCTATCTACACTTATCACTTCTCCTATCTAGGCTTATCACTTAACTAACATATTCACTAATAGAAATGAATCGAACATTTATAGGCTTGATTCCAAAAAAGGAACCTCAAGTATCTTTTTTTATTACAGAATAATCAATAGCTAATGTAGCTTATAAAACCTTGGCAAAGGTCTTAGTCAACAGACTACATCCTATCCTTGGTGATGTTGTGTCTCCATTCTAGAATGCATTTATCAAAGGAAGAAATATTAAAAATAATATTTTGTTGGCAACTAAATTAGTCCATCCTATCAAGAAATGTAAAGGAAAGAAAACTTTCTAGGGAAGTTTAAAAGTGGATATCAAAAAGACTTATGATACCTTATCATGGGAGTTCCTTCATTAGGTTCTTCAACACATGAGATTCCCTCCTTTATGGGTTACAATGATAATACAATATGTCAAAACAATAAGTTATAAGGTCCTCATAAATGGAAAAGCTTCATCTGCAATCATTTTTGCTAGAAGATTGAGAAAAGGTGATCCTTTATCACCATATTTGTTCCTCTTGCACTCAAATGTTCTATCTTGCATTCTTTTAAAGCTAAAGAAAATGTAACTCATTCATGGCATCAAGATATCCAAAAAAGCTTCACCCATTACCCATCTCAGATATGCTGATGACTAATTCTATTTTTTAAAGCTTCTGCTCAAGAGTGTCATCAAATCCAATAAAGTTTGCAGATTTATGGTCAATGCTTTAGCCAAATGATCAATAAAAACAAATCTAACTTGCATTTTAGTCTAAATACTCCTCTTTGGATTAAGAGATTTTTGCCAAGTTTGGAAATTATCTAGATTCATCAATAATGTGCGATAAAACTGACCACAACTAGTTTTTTTTTAGCAAACTATAAATAAAATTAAACGTAGATTATAAGGCTGGAAAGTTTTCATGTTGTCACAAGTAGGAAGATACATGTTTTATAGATCAATTTTGCCATGCCTTCCAATCTTTCAAATGTATACAGTTATGTTGCCAATCAAGTATAATGATCAGATCAATAAGCTCATGACCAAGTTTTGGTGGGGTGAAACTTAAGACACAAGAATTGTTCACTTCACAAATTAGAGAAATTTGTGCAAACCAATAAACAAAGGTGGCTTGGGTTTTCCAAGAATGCATCTGCTAAATCAGGCTATGGTTGCTAAACAAGTTTAGAGAATCATTGATAAACCTTCCTCAACCTTTTCCTTCCGTGTCATTCAAAAATACGGTTATAGATTTGGAGAAAATTTTCAACACTCCTATAAGTGCTTCTTGGAGATGGTAGTCAATTTGTAAAGCAGCTTCTTTCATACAAACAAAAGCTTTGCTAGCGTATAGCTACTGGTCAACAGGTTAAGCTTCATAGTTCTTTCTGGTGGATGACTACTACTCCTCTCCCATGAGGATCGTACTTGGTTTAAGATCTCATTCACCATCAGTCTAATACATGGAATTTACAACTTTTACACATGCTCTATCCTCCTCAGGTGGTCAGACACATCACCTAAACCTTCTTCTTTTAGGGCCTTAGATAAGCTAATCTAAATAGATTATGCTTTTACATCTTATTCTATTAAACTAGCTTTAAAACACTGATGGACCAAGACATCCATAATATAGCATTTCCAACGTAACATAAACCTCAATGGCATATTATGTGGAGATTGAAATTGCCATTCAGAATTATCATGTTTCTCTAGAGATTAACTTCAAATCCACTACCTACCAAATCTTTACTAAGGCTTCATCATGTTCCCTATGAAATGAATTGTTCCTTGCATCATCACGAGGTTAAGGACTACAAGAATATGTTTCTTCATTGTCCTTTGTCTAGGGAAATTTGGTTTGGTTGTTTGGGTTTGTAAACTTATATTTAGTAGAATATTTTTTATTAGATTCTAGAATGGCTTTCTAATCATGAAATTCAAGATAAGACATCTCAACAATAATGTCATGTCAAGGCAATTACACTATAGGCTATATGGAAACAAAGGAACCTTAATGTTTTCAAAAATATTTGTCCTAACCCAAAGCAAGTGATTGGCTTGGTCAACAATCTGATACAGGAATAGTTCACTTTGATGAATATAACTTCACTCCTCATCATCTATCAGTTGGACATGCCAAAATCAACGATCCCAGTTTTCCAATTGTTGATATTCAAATCAAGTTCTGGAAGGGCAAGAAAAAGGGACCTGATCAACAAGCTATGTATATTTTGGTTGAAAATCACATAGCTCTATGCTTTGCTGGTGTCTTCTTCTCTTATCTCACTCGGTTAGGTTTAGAAGCCACAGCGGTTGCCATTCATGCCATATGTAGTGGATATCCAAAGAGGAACTCATAACTTCTGCTACTAATATATTGATCCAGCATAACAATGGTCAACTTTTGAATTGGATCAAAACTAGTAAAGGGCTTAATCGATATCATACTCTGTTCTAGGACTTTCATCTTTTCAAGTGCAGAATCAACAAGTTATAGAATGGAGTAAAATTTTCAATCAGCTCTCTTCAACTGGTTTAGTTCAAAATGTAGGTCTAGGTTTAATTTCTTTCATCTAGCCTTCTTGCTCTGTTTTACATTGTTATAGGGAAAAAAAAAAGTCCTAACATATATGCTGATTTAAAATTAAAATTCATAACCAAATAATACTTTCACTTTTTGTCCAAATTTTAAGAGAATAAATTATATTTTTTTCAAGGTTTAAAAAGACTGATTTGTATGTTTATAAAATTTAAGAAAATAATTTATCATTTAATAAAATTTTAAAAATGTAAAATATATTTTTCTTAAAAATGTTGCCTATACTTTTCATGTTTCATACTTTACATTAAATAAAATAATATTGATATTCTCATGTCTTATCTCCCACTTTTCCTCTCACATCCTTTCGTAAAAATAAAAAAATAAATCACATGTCCTTTTTATAAAAATTCTCACATTCTTTAATAAAGAATGTGATATTTTCACATGTAAAATGATTATTTCTATAATTAAAAACTCTTCCTTTGTATTTATCTGATTTAGTTTTCCATATTAAAAAATTATTTTGAACACATTATCTTATTAAAATCAATTATAATACAGTTCTATTTTAAGGTGTAAATAATATTGCCTCTATTCCTACTTTGTTTTCATGAATAACATTGCATACTTGTGATAGTATTAGAAGATAGAAAATTGTAGACACATGTTTGCATATGACATCTAAACTACCAAGCTTGGCTACGCAAGCTTGCATCCCAACTGGGGGCATTAGGCCATTGGAAGATTTGGAACCCTTTTCACCGAAGATGACATCTAAACACAGATAATTATTTTACAAGTAAAGCATAAATATGGTGATCTTTGGTTATAATTATACTATAACAAGATATGCTACCTGAATATTGATCATATAATGTGTTGAATATGAGTGAATTAACATAGGAACTACTATTAGCAAAAATAGGAATATAAATCTGAATTTGTGCCCGTGCAATGCAATGGCAAGAATTATAAAATAAATACACATTATTTAACATAAAAAATTTATAAATATATCAGTTTCATTTTTTGGATATTTTTTTGATAACCTAAAAATTGAATGATTTCTTAAATTGGAGATAGCAATGAATAAATTATTGGTCTTAGTTCTAACTTGACTTGCTTTAAAACTTTTCAACTAATGGTTGGACTCGAGCTCAATTCAAACTAATTTTTTTAGCTCAATCTTGACCCCGATTTAACTTCAAGAGTGCTTACTTTGGCTTATTAAGACCAAAAATAAATTATAATAATAAAGTATTTTATTGATGATTTAATATCTCAAAAAATTTTATAAAAGTAAATATGTTTAACAACTTAACAATTTACAGAATAACTAAAAAATTCATATGGTCAAAAATAGTACTATAATACTATTATTTTTATTATAAATATATATATAGCAATTTGTTCCAAAATGTGAAGCTATATTAGGATCACAAGTAGACACAAATAATAAATTATTTATTAAGTTTTTGTCTTTTAGTTTTCACTTTTCTAATGACATAAGGTGTACTAACAGAAAGTTTAATATCATAAAGGGATAATCATCAAATAAAATATTTGTCACACGTAACTTATTACTCATATATAAATTAAAATGTAATTGAATAAGTATATTGAAAAATATTCAAAAGTAGATTTTGATAGTGTATCATGATTAAAAAAAAAGTTAGAATTAAGATAAAATTTTTTATATAACATGTTTTTTAGGCTAAATGAAATAAATTCTAATAAAATCTTTGATATATTTGATGAATTTCAAAATGGTACAAATATAATAAAAATAGAAATGATAAACAGAATAAAATGAATCATTTTTAACTTGTATCCAAAAAAACATTTAAAAAAAGAATTTCATTTGAAAATGAAATGAAATCTTAATTTCAACCATATCAATTAGGTAAAGTTAAGAAAACTTTTTGGCATGACAATTTTTTTTTAAACTGTATTTACTTTCAAGAAATATATAACTCATGCAAATACTCTTCTGCGATAATAAGAAAAAGTAAAAATGGATCAAATCACACAATAAAATTAAGATGAAACTTTGAATTTATTTTCAAGCGATTTTACATTTTTACTTTTTTTTGTCCTTTTTCATGCTCCAACTTGAATGGTTAGCTAAAAAAATTGAATATTAAAAATATTTCATATGTAAAACACAAAGTAGATCATGTTGTCTATTTTGAGGACCAGTCAAACAGTGGGAGTGAAAAATCTTGTAACACTTCTCTTAGAAAGGCATAAGTTATTATCCAGCTAGCACCATCATTGGTTGAAACAAATTGAATTGATATAAAAAAATGATCCAATACCAGAAATGGTAAAATCAATGGTGGAAGTTGAAGAGCTTAAGGTCCATTGATAGAAGCAAAGAATTAAGTCATGTCAATAAAGAAGTACCATTGAGGAAATCCTAAAGGGATCGTAGACCATCAATTATCAATGACTATTGGGTATAACTGTAGGATCATGAATTTGATGTCAATAATGGCAATGATCTAACCAGTTTTTAGGAAGTAATTTCAAGTCTTAAATCTTTAGAATGGATGGAGGTTATGAATGACAAATTATTTTAATGCACCATAATGATGTGTGGGATCTAGTGGCATTACTTGCTGGTCACAAGCTTGTTGGATGTAAGTGGGTCTTTAAGACTAAATGGGATACTCAAAGGGAGACTAAGAAATATAAAGCTAGATTGATGGCAAATGGCTACGCTCAGAAAAAAAAAGGAGTTGATTATAAAGATCTTTCTTACCTATTTCTACTAAAGACTTGTTTCGAGTTGTTTTGGTGTTGGTGGATCTGGAGCTACACTAGATGGATGTTAAGACAACCTTCTTAAATGGTGATTAGTTAGAAACTATTTACATGAACCAACTAGGTATTTTCTAAGAGAAGGGTAAAGAACATTGAGTCTATAAATTGAAAAATATCCATATATAATTTAAATAAAATGTCTAGACAATGATATCTTAAGATTGTTAAGATTGCTTTTTTTTTTCTTGGATTCTAAGAGAATTATGCAGATTGGTGTATTTATTTTAAAATGGATACAAACAGATTTATGATTTTAGTTTTGTATTTGATTATATTCTCCTTGTAAATAATGATATAAGCTTGTGTTTGAGACAAAGTAGATGTTGTCAACGTATCTTTGGTATGAAGGATCTTAGTGATGTCTTTTCGTGCTCGGCATATAAGATCCATCATGACATCTCTTGGGGTCCTATTGGCTTGTCTCAAAGATTGTACATTCAAAATGTGCTCAAAAAGTTCAATATGTTTTATATGCTCTCAAAATATTGCACCCTTCCAGAGGGTTAATATTCTTTCTAAAGCTTAGTGTCTCCAAAATGATAAAGAAAAATCAAATACACAAAGTAGGTTCCATATGCTTCCATTGTTTGTAACCTAATGTATGCTTAAGTATATACACATCCTAATATTACTTATATGATTGGTGTACTTGAGAGATACTTAAGTTATCCTAATAAAAAACATTGGACTATTATAAAGAGAGTTATGAAGTGCTTGCAAGGTATAAAGAATTTTGTACTGACCTATTGCAAATCTAGTGATCTAGTTGTTAGAAGCTACTTTAACTTTGATTTATGAGTTATCTAGATTACAAGAAGTCATCATTTGGATACATTTTTATGATGATAGGAGGAGCTACTTCGTACAAAAATATTGAGCAGTCACAACCTTTACTATGGAGTAGAGTATGTCACATGTTATGAAACACTTGTAAGGATATTTGGTTAAGGAATATAATATCTAGATTCAAGGTTGATGAGGGCATTTTTAGGACCTTAACCATATATTGCGATAATGTTGCCAAAGTGAACTTATTTCAAAATAATATAAGTTTTGCCCATACAAAGTATTTTGATATTAAGTATCAATTTGTTAAAAAGAAGATACACAAGCATTATACATGTTGCCATGAATCATATACTTGCAAATTTGGTAACCAAAGGCTTATGTGTAAAATTGTCCATGAATAAGTGATTTAAATAAGTTTGGCTAAGTCTTTTGATGTTCAGGCTTAGTGGGAGTTTCACGTTTCTTGTTAAAACGATGAACTAATGTTATTGTTATCTTGATATTAGTAAAGCATTAATGATGTTGTCATGTGTTTTACACATATATATATTATTGTTAATTGTGCACATTATTTTAAGGCATGTTGATATAGACATTTAGGTTATGTCTCATTGTTATGTGGAGATTGTTGATTCTCATTTTGGCTTCTTAGGTAGAGGCATGAACCATTTTGTAAAAATGTACATATGATCACATTTTGCTATGTATTTCTTGTTATTCACATATTCCATGTTATGTTTTAGGCATTGAAAAGTAAGTACCCAAAACATACAACACATTAGCACCCCTGTCTAGTATAATGATATATATTATTGGGCATTTATGTTGGACATATGGTTATAATGGTATCATAATTATTTTTGACATTCTTTGTTGAGGCTACAAATTGTTATCTGATATGTTATTTTCTAAACTATTTTGTCCAAGTGAAAAATCGTTAGAATTTCCTATATTAGACTACCATAGTTTAGACTATTTGTTCAACTAGATAATTGAATGTCAGGAAAATATTGCACAATGGGGCAATAAATGGTGATCACGTAATTAGGCCTTAATTGACACCTAGACCAATTGTGGATATTAGAGATACCTAGTCAGTGCTATAGCCACCCATTCAGGATACAGAATAGTTTTGATCTACTTTCTTTGCTGGGTTCTTAAGGAATGAACCTAACCTAGAGTTTTGCTTCATGTATTCTCAATCGGCATCAAGTATGCACAATGTTTATTAATTTTAATTGTTTTGCATAGATTTTATGCATTGTGATGTGACATTAAAGATTAGGTTATTGGTCACTTCATTCTTACAATTCTTGCAACTTTAACCTAAAATTAAATTACTTTCTAACTTAATAAAAAAAAATAACTACCTAACTACTTTAGTCACATCATTTACCTAAAATTAATTTCTAATTTATAGTCAATCTAATCAAGTAATTCATCTACTTCAAGTCTTAGAGAAGCAAGTTCATTATGGATACTTCTAATTTAACACCATTTTTTCTAAAATTACTTGACTTTAAGTTTTACTTATACATAAGATTTGCTAAATTTAAGACACAAGATTAGAATAAATAGGATTTCAAGTAATTAGATAAACTAGACTAGTATCACATCCCAAATTCTGAGGGTGTGATTGGCATAAATTACCCAGTGGTGATTTGGAACCTATGAGCATACTATAAATTCTCTTAATTTTTAAAATCATCAAAATAATTATAGAAACATGATTCTTAGTGTCTTTTTGAATAAAATTCATGATATGCAAAATTTGTTAAAAAATGTTTTTGAATAAATAAAATCTAAAGTCTATAACACATTTTACTAAAATCATTTTATCTGAGGATCCAATGCCTAGCTGAATAGACATTAACAACTAGAAGTATGCAAAGGAAATTGTGTACATGATTTCATACAACTGCATTCTTGGAGTATCTCTTAATTAAGATAAACTTCTTCCATTCATTAACTTGAAAAATGTTAATGAATGGAATGAATACGACTACTCAGTAAGCAGAAAACTAATCCAACTTTAGGTTGAAAACCTTTTAGTTATACATGTAAATATAAACACATTTATGCATAGGATGTGTGTGTGTGTGTGTGTGTGTGTGTGTGTGTGTGAAAAATGTAGCTTGATATATGTTGAAAATATGTTCACAATCATCTCCAATACTTTCATGCTTAATCTCATACTTATTTTCTATTCTTAATCTTTCTAAATCTATCATTTCATTATAACTATATCATAAACATAAACATACAATACTAAGTCATATCTAATGATCATGTAAAGTTCTCTCTCTTAATTATATTGACAATGGGAAAAAAAATTCTCTCTCTTAATTATACTGATAATGGGAATACTTGAAAAGCTATATTTTTTTCTCTTGTCTTGTAAGGCCTCTTTTATCTTATT
Source organism: Saraca asoca (assembly GCA_026873985.1). Taxonomy (NCBI): domain Eukaryota; kingdom Viridiplantae; phylum Streptophyta; class Magnoliopsida; order Fabales; family Fabaceae; genus Saraca; species Saraca asoca. The sequence goes on along the minus strand of JANHAO010008418.1, from coordinate 7,779 downwards.
ATGGCTTAATGCACCATATCTCATGACCCCCTTATTATATAGGTGATGATCTATCCTATAACTGTCTACCATATGGAAGACCAAATCTTTCCAATAAGCCTATGTTGTATGAGAACCACATATATCTTCTAATACACAAAGGTCTTCCAATATCCCTTTTTAGTTTACATATATAAACATCTTTTTATGATACCTTTCCTCTTATCACATTCTATACATTCTTAACTAACCTTAATGTAAATGATAAATATCACATATGTATTTTCATCTTATTTTTGTTCTTTATAATGCATTCTACATGCTTATGTAATAATACTATTATAATTAAAAGTGCAAATCTTGATGGAAAACTTTAATCATTTAAACTAATCATGATTCATAATGTAAAAATAATATTTAATTAAATAAATCTATGAAAAATGTAAATAAATACATAATACATTTAAAATAATGATTTCATGACTTTAATTTTCATAAAATAATTGAATAAATATTCCTAAAGAATAAAATTTAAGGAACTTGGGAAACATAATTTTTGAAACATAAAAATTAACTTTATTAGCATTTCATAAATTTCTAACATTTGTGTATAAATGCATATGTAAAGTTGGGATCTTTAGATTAATCCACAACATGTATCATTAGTACAATCCCTTTCCTTGACTTGTTTCATACTTTCAATATATAATACATTCACATAAACATGTAAGTAAACAATTCCAAAGCTCTATCTCGTATCTACCATTCCCATGTATATTCTAGCCTATTCTTATGTATATTCTAGCGTACACCTGAATTCATCATATCTTACCTTCTAGGTCAATTCTTGATCTAATCTATAATCTCATGACCTTCTTAAGTCTCTTACATTTTATTACTATTGTTTTCATTAATTTTGGCCTAATTTGAAAATGCTACATCTCTTAACCATATTTGTAATGCCTAACACACAAAATACATTTAGGGTGGTTTTGAAAGATACCACTTTATATGAAAAGGGAGATAGAAGGATAGAATCCCACTCACCTAATTATATGGAATTCTCGAAGCCTAAAACTTATAAGTTTATCTCTAGCATGAACTATGGCCTTTGGTCCTAAGCGTAAATTTATTGTTGTAATCACCCTGATGTAGATAGTTTAAATGATTAAATTTAATGTAGACTACATAGATAAGACAAGAGGAATTCACAAACATGTCTAGATTTGTTATTTTACCTCAGATTTGGGTTTTTGGATTAGAGACTATATTGGAAATTCTTGCTGGCAGGGTTTTAGCTTTGGTTGATGCCCAACTACACTAGGATTCTAAGACCTTAAATTTTGTGCATAAGGTTTTATTTGACTTGACATCGACTAGTTGATTGCCCTTTGAGAATCTATCAATCAACCAGTCCACCATTGAGGACTATGCTTATAGTCAATTGGTCAACCTTCCAAACTTGTGTTTGAATCTACTCAAGTAAATATTAAAGGGATGTTATAGCTAGTCTTACGATTTCTTAGTAGCAATTAGATGGAGAAGGAAAATTTTAATACCTCAAGGGAGCTACTAAGCTCCTAATCTTGGCTCGCTTGACTAATATCTCATTTGGCTTGACAGTTACGAAGTGTTGGTTTAGCCAACAGTTGGCTGGCAAGTGGGAAATTGAGAAGGAGCACCACAACTAAGAAGAAAGGGTGTAGAATGATGAAAATTAACAATGTTTGTTAGGTAGAAGACAAATAAAAGTCGGGGTGTTAAATGGGCCAAAGTCCATAGGCTAGTCCATTTGGTCTGCAAACTATTTGTCACATCCCAAAATAGTGATTTGTGAACCTATGAGTAATTTTTTACTAAAAACCTTTTCATAACTTGAGAACATGAAATTAATGTGGAAAACATATCTTTTAGGCCATTTTTCTTAAAACTCATGATATGTAAGATCTTTAATAAAAATCATTTGACATAAATAATTTTTAAAAATTAAAATAAAATCCTTTCTAAAAATCATAACTGAGGATCCAATGTCTTACTAGACATACATTAATCACCAAAAGTAAATCAAGAGAAGCATGTACCTGATTTCAATCACATTTAATAACTTAAAGTATTTCCTAATTGAGATATCTTCCATTAAACTCATTGACATGAAAAATGTTAATAAGAGGGGAGAATTCAACCTGAGTACTCAATGAGTAGAAAGCAAACACAACTTTGGGTTGGAAATCTTTTTATCATACATGTGAATATAGGCATAAACATACATATAATATATGTAAGTATATATAATAGAAAACATATATTCTTATGCTTTTTAAAAACATAATTATAATCATCTTCAAAACTTTCATTTATGATCTTTAATTTCTTACTATTTATCCTTATTTTTGCTAACTATTCTTTAACATCATAAATATAAAATAATGTGAAATCATTTTTTTTTAACTTTACTAAGTCATATATGATGACCTTGTAAAGTTCATTTTTCATAATTATACTAACAATAGAGTTAAGTAAGTGTACCACTTCTAGATTTAAAAGCCTAATTAAGTAAGATTTGAACAACACTTAATAACTAAAGGCATAAATTTTGTCATAAGGAAAATCAAGTGTTTATTTAATAGTTGAAATAAATGATGTCTCAAATATTTAAAATCATACATAATTTGTCCATTATTGTTTTTCTTTTAAAAATAGCTACAAATAAAATGATTATTCACTTTAAGATACATCAAATAACTAATGTGTTAGGTCCCAATAATCAAAGTTTAAAATTTTAAAGAACTTTGGATCTTGTCCTTTTCTCGTTGGAGAATTTATATACACCTTTATGTTATACTTGGATTCAATATTAATGCAATAGATAAGATTGTAATTGGCAAGATTAAATTTGTAGACAAATAATCAGAAATAAGAAATATAAAGTTTTGTGTGTAGTAGAATGATAAAGATAAAAACAAATTTTTAAAGTGGTTCAACTTGAACTGAAACCACAATTCAAGTTTACTCCACTTGATCTTTCTCAACCGAAAAACCTCTTCAATTAAAAGAAAAACTATTAGGTTTACTAAGCTCCTAAAATGCCAGTTTACATCAAAACACAAGAAATTACATAGGTTTCTTACTAACTTAGAAGAATTATAAATAAGCTCTTCTAAACCTAAACAAAAACATAAGAATTATAGCAGGCTCTTGCTAACCTATGCAGATTTCTAAATCCCTCAAAATCTCAAATAGAAAAATAGAAATAAGAAGGATTGTAGAATACAATACCACTTATTTGAGATGAAATCTCAAACAATCTAAGATGAATTCAATTGATCTTTAATCCAACAAATCTTGATTAGATCTTAGAAACTTGATAAGGTAGAGAACAATCTTATATAGCACTTTTCTTAAAGGTTTTCACGCTTGAAGAACGAATAGGATATGAAAAACTTGTTGAAAAAAAGTAGTTGGCCTTCCATTACTGTTGTAGCCTTTTGTAATAGAATAACTGATTTTCAATTATTGAATAGATTATGACTTTGATTCAAGATGGTTACAACTAACTAATCAATGTGGTAATTGAAGTTCAGTCTATTATAAGTAAAACTGTAATTGATTGCTGCATCGAAGTAGATTATTTTTCCAACCTTTTATTTTAAATAATTTTGAAAATTGTTCTTTATGTAATCAATGTGAAAATCAATGTATGTAGCAATTTTAAAATAGAAATCGATGTGAAAATCGATTTATGAAGCGAAAAATAATTTTATAAAATTTTATTTTTGTCAAGTGATTTTTCTGCCTCATTGTTTAGTTAAAATATTTGGATCAAATATCATTTGAATTTATTTACAAAAGATCCTATTAAAATGAAATAATTCCTAAAATTATTTTTGGATATTTTGAATCACAAATGTATACTTTGAAACCTATATAACAAATTGAAACAAACAATAAAGTATAATATCAAATAATAATGTAAAAAATTGATTAAAATTATTTTTCAACATCAAAACTAAGAAATATATATGACTAGGATAACCTAGGCTAACATAATGTAATAAAAGTAGTACTTTATATATATATATATGTATATTACTATTAAATTTAGAATATAGTAAAACATTAACACTATTTAATAAAACTTAGAATTTAGATATTTTATCATAAGGCAGCTAAAATAACTATTTAGTAGTTATAATAATTGACACATCAAATCATTTAAAGCAATAAAGAATTTATTTATTTTCCCAAAATATTAGGAACAAATGCTACAAAAATTTAAATTCTTAGATAAAACTATTCTCTAAAATTTCTTTAAGACACATTTTACAAACTTTATACATATATACACACACAAAATTATATATAAATTCCAAATATTTCTGCATAATACAATTTATACAAGGAGTTTTTAGATGTTGATTAAAAAGAGTTTTTGGTGTTACACGAGGCCCTGTGCCCATGGCCTTCTTCCATGCAATAAAATGGCCTAAACCACCTCAGTGGTCACTCTATCACAAGCTAGTTTTGTACAGCTTATCTAGCACCTCCTGACACCATGTACAATATATCATTCCTTTCAATCATCAGCCCCTAGAATGTGCATCTTGCACTGTAGTCTGGCTATGTCAATAAGGATTGTACCAACTAACAAACTTGCAACTTTATACCTTCTTAGACCATCCTATTTTTAATTGCACCTCTATATAAAGGTCTTAGGTATACCCTAAACCCTAATTTGAATTTATCTTTGAGCTCTTAGCCATCACTATTAACTTAAGCATTGAAACCTCCCCTGGCAATCTCGTACTGTAGTCTGGCTATGTCAATAAGGATTGTACAACTGCCAAACTTGCAACTTTATACATTTTTAGACCATCCTATTTTTAATTGCACCTCTATATAAAGGTCTCAGGTATACCCTAAACCTTAATTTGAATTCATCTTTGAGCTCTTAGCCATCACCATTAACTTAAGCATCGAAACCTCCCCTGGCAGTCTCCTATCACCATCCTTGGTGTTTTCCTTCCTTGCAAGTCCTTAACACCAATGGGCATTTGTACTTTCACATATCATGATGTTATTTCACAAATCATTGAATGTCTACTATAATGGGCATTTGTAAACAAAAAATTTTAAATTGATTCTGTTAGCAAGTTAAACACAGATGAAAACAAATCATAGCATTTTGTTATAAAAAAATATGTGTAAGGATGAAATCACAAATCAGAATGAATTATAAGAACAAAAAATTTAATTCAAACATTTCAACTTATAAATAATTCATGCAAGTATACAATTAATATTTCTATTGTCAGTGATTTATAATTCTACTAAGAGTTCTCTACATCAAAGTTCTCATAGAACAAATGTTCAAATGATATCACTATTAATTATGTGTTGGAGTTTGGTTTTCATTTGTATTTATTATATTAAAAACAAAAGATAATTAATTGTTAATTGAGTTGATAAAAGTTTTAGTCTTAACAGTTTCACTAAATTTATAATTTAATCTTTATAGTTTTATTTTTTTGTAATTACATATTAAAGTTTAAAATAATTTGTAATTAAGTCCTATCATGAACTTATATTAAATCCATGTAATATAAATTAACTCAGAATCTAGTTGAAATTTTTTTTCTTCAACTCCTTTCTTATTCTCCATAAATGATTTCAGGAAAAAAGAAACTCAATCCTTTTAATCCTTATTAACACATTGATTCATTTTTCTTATTCTAAGGAAAATAATGTCAATTTTTTATATAATAACTAATATTCAATAAATGAATTTTGGTGAGATAAACATAGCATGCAAGTCAATAAAAGTAAAATGCTTGTATATTATTTAATAAACATATAGGATTCTATTAGTTGGATTTGATATTATTTGATAATCAAAACTTGATTATAAATTATTATAAACCTCAAAATATAATTATAAGGAATAAATTACAAATTCACTAAAATTATAAAGATTAAAATCTTTATTAACCATTGTTAATTTATTTAAAATTAGATGGAATCAGTTTAATCAAAATTGTATCATATATGACATAATAAAGAAAATTGGAAATAAATAAAAAATGAATAGTATTCTAATATGAGAAACAATTTTTTTTTCAAAAGTTAAGACAATCTGCAAACTATTCAAACTTTTCATCACTATACCACACCGAATAACTTATTATGATTATGTATTTGTAATTGAAAGTTTTATTTCCAATTCTTTCTATTCTTGATCTATAATAATAGTTCTATATTTTCTTGCATGATTTGAATTTTGATAGGAAAAAATGTTTTAAATCCTAAGCAACATTGTGTCCTTTTTTTTAGATCAAGGTTAAGGATTATGGTAGATTGCTCCATTCTAAGATCTTGTCATATCATCAATCTCTTTAAAGATTTATGGTGAGGCTTATAGATCACTTGCCTAATTAATTCTAAAGTCATGTTATGTTATCGGTCTCTTTAAAAATTTATACAATTCACTTATCTCCTTAAAATTGCAAATGGCAAGATTCAAACATCATATTTAAATAGCTAAAGACGAGAAATTAATCTTGTATATTGAGTCAATCCAAACATAAGCAATATTGTATCCTTCATATAAATTCCAGTAGATCAACTAGAAAGCAACAATGGACTGGCAGAAGAAATTTTGATCAGGGAATCAATTAATTGTGTTATGCTCCAGTAAAAAAAAAAAAATGTGATGACATGTTCTCTCATAACTGTTGTGAAAAACTTTCATATTTTTTTTAAAAAAATTTTAATTAAAAGTTGTAAATTTTATATGAAAACAAAAAAAAAATTGAAGAATCTTTTTATGCAGCATTCTATATACTAGTTAAATGTAAAATCCGTACATAGTTGCAAGTTACAAATTTTTATATAAAATATTTTAATTAATAAATTTTTATATTAAATTTTCATAAAAACCCTCAAAAATCCCAATAGATATCATATCATTACATTGATTGTGATTCATTAACTTTTGGAAGGGCAAATATGGATCCCCTCAATTTCTTTAGAAAGTGAGGGAATGAATTTAGGAAAAAAAATAGATACAAAAAAATTTTGTATTGAAGGAATGGGTCCTAGAATAGGAGATTATATCTTTCTCTCTCTGAAATAGAAAAAAATTGACAAAGTAGGAAGTCAAGAGATCCAAAACGAAGGGGCACAAGGACAACATCCTAGGTTTTATTATCTTATAACCTAAACTAATAAAAGGAAATGAATAGAATAGCCCAAGTTTGTCACTATTTTTTTTTTTGGCTAATATATGAAAATTTTATTCATCCTTAAGGGAAAAGGAATCATGAAGTACAAAAGATTCTTTGTTAGGAAGGTTTTGTGACATGTGACTTGCTCCACTCCTAATTACTTAAGCTAGCCATTCTGTAGCTTTATGTATGCTCTCATTTCATTCTTGAGGATATTACAGAAGTTTAAAATTATTCACTGAGGAAAGAAGACTTTAAACATACTTAAAGACTAAAATAATTCTCCACGGACATTTTGAAATACCCAATAACACTTGCAATGCCACTTTACAATCACTCTCTACTTGGATATCACAGCCTTGAAAACTGTAAGAAATTATAATGGCTTTCTGAATAACAAGAAGCTTAGCTACAATAGAAGGCGAACACTCAATATTATTAGACCAGAGAACTAAAGGCCTTGTTTGGAAGCCTGTTTTCTTATTTTTAAAAACAGTTTTTTTGTTTTTCTGTTTTCTGAAAACAAAAAAATCTGTTTGACAGCCTGTTTTCAAAAACTATTTTCTAAAAGTGTAACTAA
>JANHAO010008417.1:0-19240 GCA_026873985.1 Saraca asoca | reverse complement strand
ACTTAAAATCAAGCACGAATCTCCAAGGATTTCCAGCAGATGGGATTGAACTAGAAAGTTGTGATGGGAACCACCGAACTAGAAATCAAAATTGAATCGAAAATTGCTTACCTGAGGTGAAGATGGACTGGAGACCGATCTACCCAGAGAAAGGTTGCAGCAAGATATGAAGGATTTCCAGCTGAGATGGAGGAGGAAGAATCGAACTCTGGTGTGAAAAATAGAATACACGGATGAATCGTTGATACAGGGCATTAGGGCAGCGTACCACCGAACCAGAAACCAAAATCGAATCGAAAATTGCTTACCTGAGGTGAAGATGGACTGGAGACCGATCTACCCAGAGAAAGGTTGCAGCAAGATATGAAGGACTTCCAGCCGAGATGGAGGAGGAAGAATCAAACTCTGGTGTGCAAAATGGAATACACGGGTGAATCGCTGATACAGGGTATTAAGGCAGCGTAAATTGGCCTTGACACACGTGTCCGGGGAGGGAACGCGTGTCTGATTTTATGGAAATTACAGACACGGCCCCAGGACATTTCCCACCGGTGTCGGACGGTGTACGTATCCGAAACGTATCGGACACGCGGGAACGGAGAGCCGAAGGCGTGTCGGTGCTTCACTGCCTACTACTATTAATTTTCATCCGCCACCACATGCTGTCGTTGACAACCATCCATTGTTATTGACTACCACCCAACCAAATAGTAAAAAAAGAATCATAAACAACGAGATTTCATTCCCTCACTAAACCATACAAATTAAAAATAATTGTTACCATTACTCTTACTTTTCCTTATTTGATTTCATTCTCTTTCTATTTCCACAAGTTGAACAAAATGTCCCCTGAATCTATTACAGAAAATACTATTAGCTAGGGTAGCATATCACCGGAGAAAACAACCTAGGAAAATTCTTTATATATTTAAAATTAAAATAAAAGATAAAATCATATATATTTTTTTTTAATATTCTAAAAGTCTCATCTTCGTCCAAATCTTACTATATATATATAGCAAGCGTCTTCCACTTACCACTAGAGGGAGAGTGAGAATTTTTATTTTTTTATTTCTTTTTCTTTTTCATTTCAATTCAAGTCATGGATAAAAAATTTTATTTTTTTAATTTTCTTCTAATTTAGAATATCTTTTTTTATTTGTATTAAATAATTATATGTAAGTAGATAATTATATTTATATAAGAATAAAATACTTTTATTAGTAATTATTTAATTTTATTTGATAGATAATATCTATTTAAAAATTCTAACTTTTTAAATTTTTACAATATCTTTCAATATCAAATATTAAATTTGATATTTCATAGTTTCTCTCTTTGAAACATTTATCACTTTTTAATACTTAGCACAATTTTAATTTAAAATATTTCTGAAATTTTATAAAAAAAAGTATTTTTAAAATATATATTTTTCTGAAAATAACATATTAGTTATGATAATGCATGAAATTTTATTAATTAAATAATTAAATATTCTCCCATAAAATAGTTAATTTAATTTTTTTTAAAAAAAATTAAATAAAGTCACTTAAGTATTAATATATCAAGAAAATATTTTGAGAAATATAAAAAAAAATTAAATGATAAATTTAACTACTTTGAAATATTAATGCAATAACTTTATCAAATTAAAATAATTATAGTATTCCCTCCCAATTAATATGAATATAATTATATCAATTATATAGTTATCTAATGAATAAAAATATAACGATGATTTACCTATATTTTAATATTTTTATAATTTATAATATAAATTCATATTATAAATTGTTATAAAATAAAATTAATAAATGAAGAAATATGTCTTTTAATAAAATACATACAACATATTTATTAGATTTTAGCGGAAATTAATAGCTAATTAATGATATAATGTATGTATCATGTATGAGAAAAGTTTGGATATGATATAATGGCCATCTTTCGCAGCAGAATACCAATAGAATATAACAAGCTAAAAACATGAGGGTGATTTTTTGTTAAATACAAAATTGCTAAAATTATGCGATGAGAGGTAAGTTGAGTGTCAAATCCATTAGATTTTGGAAAGAAAAAATCATATAGATATTATGTGTTGACTTCTTAAATTTCAGGAAAGCATATTGATAAGTTTTAAATTCATTATAATAAATAAATTCGAGCTAAACCACGAGAATTTTCTCTTTTTTAATTTACTCTTATAATAGAAAAAATGATATGAATTAAAATATATTCATGCAGTCTGTTATTCTTTTTTTATAGATATTGGTAAAAGCTACAAATGCATCCTTTCAATTTATTTAATTCAAAATTTTATTTGTGGGAAAAAAGGATGATTCTATTCTTGAAGCAAGTTATTTCTCAAAAGCAACAGAAATTACTCAAAATCATCTTCTGAAAATATAGGGATTCAAGTTTGTCTTCTTTATGATGCCCCCACTATTATTAAACACCTACGCCTTTATACTAACATCTGATCGTGTACTATATTTTATTTTGCAATTCACATACAGACCTAATTATCACACAATCTTTCATTCATGCCATATAATGCTTATTGTTCACACAGGTTGAGGCTCTTAATGAACTTTAAAGTTGAAGTCCTTAATTGGATTCCAACTACAACTGTAAGATTTACTCAACATCAGCTTTATGGTAAGTCTGTACAAAGTTCTTACTATAAACAATTGCTTTGGTAATTTTAGAAATTGACCGGTAGGACAAAACTGATTGAGAACTCCTGTGAGTAAACTTACACCAACTAGAGAAGCTGTCTCCTGTCAAAGTATCAGGTAATTCCATCATTATCGGTGTCATTTCATACTCGGATAAATTTCCTCTCAAATCCACTTCGGTAAAACTTAATCCAGCAAAATGGCCAAAGTGCATCTCAAATTACCTCCAACTTCTGGTTCTCAGGAGCTTCCTTCAGAAAGTTGAGGGAAGTCTGCTTGGCGGGTCTCTTGCTAGAAACTAATGAAAGAAACAAGGATCAATAATCTTTCATTTGCTATAAGCAGTATGGAAAGTAAAAGCAAAAACTCTCTCAATACCTTCAGCTTTATCTTGATTATTATTGGACGCAAGTACAGAGGATTTCCAGTCGTCAAAATCATGTTTTTCTATTTGTCTGTGTTTCTTGTAACTCGAAAGCTGGAATACACAACAAACATTTAGCGAGCTAAAATTAGTACATTTGATGTTTCATACAATTGGACAAATTACTTTTCTATAATAAGCAACCTCTGTGGTAAATATACAAGGACTTCCTACAAAGAGAAGCCGAAAACGTAGAAATATATAGAAAGTATGATATCACAGACAAGACATCTTCATTGGTAAGGTGGCAAGAACTTCAGTCTTTCATATCTAAATATCCAGTAGAATGTGAATGTTGAAAGTTGAAAATACAAATTTGGTGGCTGAATACATAACTGGATGGCATCATACTCGAGGTGGTCTTCTATAATGTCTGTTATTAATAAAGGAACACTTGAAGGGACTAAAAACTAATTTATATTGGGTTAAAGCAGTAAAAAGTGGAAGTTTCAGAGATCAATACAGCAAGCAGAGTAGGAATTGGCACTCTGAAATGGGAAAAACGAACTTTTGGTAATTATAATTTCATAGAAGACTATCTATAAGAACTGTAGCACACAATAGGCAGTTAATGGTACCTCTGGTCCATCATCAGGCAAGTAACCACCATCTTGAGGATTCCTTTTTTGGGGCAACACAACTAGAAGACCTGCACAATGAAACTATTTTTTGATTCGGAGAAAAGAAGCTGAAGAAAAATTTTCTTGCTGCAAAATAGATACAAGAAAATTGAATAGATTACTTCAAGCAATACATGCTGATGAATTGACTTAACAAGATCAAAGACACAGGTCGCGAGCTCAAATATACCTCGGTTTGACTTCACCTCTCCAAGATCCTTCTTTTCCTTGGCAATTCCAAAAACATCATGGCATAAGTCCTTCATAGAAGTAGCAACCTGCAGTAGCAATTCAATATTAATTCAAATGCAGTAACATGATATAAAAACCACCATAAACACAGGTCTTAGACATCATACATTGCCAAAATGAAAAATATACCACTTACAGAAGAAAATTCAGATTCAGATGTACCACACAGTTCAATTAACTTAAGCTTGTCTACTTTGAGCTGCAAAACAATCAGCAAAGCATTTTATAACATGTTGAACCACAGAGCAACATTTAATACTTTCATATCCCACCCAAGTGCATTACAGATAGAGATTGCTTTCAAGGTACCTTGTGTTTTTTTGCACATAAATAAAAAGCAACAGCAGTAAACACAGGACGAGTAAAGTCAGCACTTGCACGCCGGGAAGATGGCAATGATAATCGAAACCGATCCTTGTAACTGTAAAGGCAAACATACATAATGAGTAACCCAATATTGGAACAGAAATGCTCATAAAGTATCTAAACTTAACTGTTGAAAATGATAAGCACATTTACAGAAACACTTTGTCAAACACCTAGCAGATATCGCGCACTTTTCCAGGAATGTTATCTAAGCATAGAAGAAACTGAACTTACAGATTTAGACCGTTTCGAACAAATGATATTATTCTAACACAGCCAAACTGAATGGCTAGTTCTCTAACGTCCAGCTTCGTCCTGCAATTCCATATATATTTAATTAAATTCAAACTTAAAAACCATCGACAGAAAGCACGAATGTTGCAAATAAAAGTCAAAATACATAGGCATTCAGAAGAATTGTGTTTGAACCCACTTGACACCGAGACCGTTGTGCAATGAATTGTAAGACCTGATATAAGCCTTTTCAGACATCCCACTCAGCCTTGTAGCATTTGATCGATCAAATAAAACCCCGATCCTGTAAATCATTAACCCAAACATTGAATCTAAAAAAACCACATTAAATAAACATACACAATAAAAACTATAGGCTAAAGCTACCAAGTCGATACCTTGTGGCGGCAATTTCCAAGCAGATTAGAGCTTTACAAACCTCACCCTACAAATGCAATTATCAAATGGGTATTTAGTATTAGCAATGCGATTGAAAAGCACAGATCTTTATTGAGATGCAAGAGCTTACAACTCCAATTATAGATGAATCGAACTGAACATCACAGAGACGTCGGAGCTCCGCCGCTTTTCGGATCACAAGTTTGGAATCTGACAGTCCAAGTTTCTTTGATATCTCTGAGAGATCCATATTTTTTTGCGACTGGGTTCCAAATTCTGAGAGTCCTCGAGAACTTCCTTATCAAAATGGATATGCAGATTTGCACTTTGAAGGTAACTGACACCGATGGATTGGCGGGAAGAAGATCTGGTTTTCCATTATTTTTTTTTTTCCTTTTTTGTGTTTCCCATTTTGAAGATTCTCGCGCCCGCAGTTTACCGCGAAAACTGTTGGCGTCGTTTGTTACAGTACTTTATTTTATAAACGTCTGGCCCCGTTTTCCGTAGAAACATGTTACATGGTACAATTTCTGGCTCTTTTACTTAAATTTTTTGAGGCTTTAACAGTTTATTAGTGAGGAGTTCAGATCATAATTTCCCTTTTTTTTTTTCATTTGTCCATCCCTGCCAGTTTCTTGGGAAAAAAAAAAAGAATCCTTCTATACATAACATCATTGGATTTTTTTTTTCTCAGCAAAAATTTAGAAATATAATAAATAAATTATTTAATTCTAAAAACAGGACATGATACGGAAATGAATTTTGAATTTTTAAATATGATTATCTAAAATAACAAATCGTACGAGATAAATCAACTTCAACGTTTGTACAAAACAAGAATTTATAAAGACATTTTCTGTAGCATTTTTCATAATATAATTTTGAAAAGAATGATAAAGATTGAGATAAAGAAAAGAAGCGAATTAATCCAAACCTACCATCCCTCACTGTTGGATCGATTTCAAAGTTTCACAATATGTATTTGAGTTATGCTTCGATGTATATTAGAGCAATTCATAGAAATACGTATTTTTATTATTTTGAGAAAATTTTTCATAAAAATTAATTTTTATATAAAAATAAAAAATAAAATTTTAATTAATAAAATTTTAATTTTTATATATTTTTTATATGTCATATTTATCAAAATTATAATTTTTTAATAAAAAAATACAATATTTTATATATAAAGTCACAATTTTTATGTTAAACCTTATATTAAGATAAAAAAAAAATTTAACAGATTGGTTATCTCCCAATGTCCTTCCGGAGGAATTTTTTTATTCGCATTGTGCAATTACATAAATTAATTGATGAATTGCCTTTAATTATGATTACAAGTCTCAATCTATACTTGAAAATATATAGTAGCATGTTAAATTTCTGAGGTGAACTAAGATGTTTTTTATACTCCATTCATGATACATTTTCTCTCTCCATGCTCAATTATTAACTTTTATGGCTATCAATATTTTGAAATTTTAAATTTAAATTTAAATTGATAATTAATTTGTATTTATTAAATAAAAATAAGAGCAAGAGTTATAGTTAAATTACACAATTTTTTATATGCACTATGTTATATGTACAAGAAATTCTCGTATGTATATGATTGACCGCAAGTAGAGACCAACACATCCCATCAATGGTTGATTTTTAATACAATGGGGCCATCATTTTGCTATTGTGCATATTTCTCTTCTTCTAGGATCCAGAGTAACTTGATTTATGCCACGATTTTTCATTGTATACAGTAACCACTAATACCAATTTCTATTCTCTCTCATATTGTTATTGGTTCATAAATTTTCTCTCTCCTCTCAGTTAAAATATGTTAAATTAATCTACAGCTTCTTCTACTTTTACTTTTTCTAGTGAGTACTTATATTTTAAATTTTGAAATCAAAAACTTATAGTTTTTTTATAATTTCTGATATTTGTTGTCAATTTTTCAATCCATTTCCTTTTTCTTTTTTTTTCATATAGATATCCTGTACATAAATCTGGAAATGAATTAAGTCAATTCATAAATCACTTGTAATTTAATTCAAAAATTGACTTGATAAATTAGATTATAAATTAAATAAATTGAATCTATATTTGAAAGATTGACTCATTTACTAAATAAATCAAACTCAATTTATGATTAGTTTGATTTGTTTAGTTCATAAATTAACTCAATAAATTAATTATATTTATAAATATTTTTAATAATACTTATAAGATAAATTATGATATTAAATATAATATTTTATATTATATGGTGTATTTAAATAAATTTAAATAATAATTTTATATGATTTTAGACTAAATAAATCAAATGAATCAAGTTAATGGATTAATAATACAAATTGATTTGATTAATTTTTATTTAAATTTGCTTACTTAAAATTTTAATTCATTTTTATTAGATCAAATGAATTATTGAGTCGAGTCGAGTTAAACGATTCACAAACTTAATTTAAATTAAATTAAAAAAATAATTCATTTGAATATAAATTAAGATCTGAGTCAAGCTGAACTAGTTCACAGTGCAACTCAACTCAACTCAAATACACTCTACTTAGATGGTAATAGCTTTTTCAAATTGAAGGATAGAGTGGCCAGCACATGCAAGTATCAATGAATTAGAGAAAATTGGCTTGATTAATTTTTATTTAAATTCGCTTACTTAAAATTTTGATTCTTTTTTATTAGATCAAACGAGTTATTAAGTCAAGTTGAATGATTCACGAACTTAATTTGAGTTGAATTAAAAAAAATTCATTTGAATATAAATTAAATTCTGAGTCAAGCCAAATTCATTCAAGCTGAATTAGTTTTCAGTGCAACTCAACTCGACTCAAATACACTCTACTTAGATAGTAATAGCTTTTTCAAATTGAAGGATTGAGTGGTCAGCACATGCAAGCATCAATGAATTAGAGAAAATAACTCTAAATTTAGGGTTTTTGTCATTTTTCCTCCAAACAATTTTCAAAAGTATGGAGTTTGATGTTTTAGTTTTCATGATGGAACGGCTAAATAAAACTAGAAGTTCAATCTCTCCCTCTCCCTTCAATTCTTTCAAAAATTAGGGCACAAAACACATATTTACAGAAAAAAAATTGTGTCCATCTAGAATATAATTTTGAAATAGATGGAAACAATAAATGTTATATAGAATACCAACATAAAAAATTAAAAGCTTAATTATAATTTTGATCCTTCGAAAACATGAATTATACGATTTTGATTCTGTTTAAATATTTAATTGGTGCCAATTTAATTCCTTTATCATTATTCCGTCCAATTTCTAACAAAAGAAGTTGGTATGTCACCAAGTGGTTCAGTTGTCGTCTACATGGCAATATGTGGAAGTTAATGTGTTATTATGTTTTTTTCCACTATATATTTTTTTTTCATTTTTTTATCCTTTTTTCCCTTCTTTTTGGAGATTTCAGGAAAATCCTCTTCACTTCATCAAACTCATTCTTCCTCTTCCTTCTCCATGTTATCTTCTTCTAAATTTTTCGTGAACTTACTATACTTTCCTTCATCTTCACCAGCTTTCCTCCATCACCATGGCCTTTGCTTGTAGAATAAAGGCATCATTGTTAAGATGAAAACAAGAATGATGATCTTTAAATTGGGTGCTCCCTTCCAATACAAAGAATCTAAGATATTTGCTTCATTTTCTACGTCAAAATAAACATCTTAGTACCTCATTAATTCCTTCTTATCCCACTGTCTGCACTTTTCATCACCTTGCTTATTATATCTATTCATTGGTTGGTGAACATAGATGAAAATGGCCCTTAATGTCAGTGAGTTCCAATTGTAATTGCTAGAATTGAGTTTGGATATCGAGATTGAACTTTTAGTTGGACTTCAATTTGAAAAATTTTTGTACTTATTGGAACTAAGTTCCAGGAATAGCTCAAAAAGAAAAAAAAAAAAGTAAAAGGGGAGGGGAAAATATTTTCCATATCAACAATTTTGAACAAAGTTTAAATGTCATAACCAAAACTGTACTAATTAAATATTTAGAAACCAAAATAAATTATTTTTTAAAAAAAAGAGACCAAAATCACATTTAAATCAAAATTAAATATTACATTTTCAAATTAAAACAATTGGATCAAAAATTGACAATGAATACCCAATTAAAAAATTAAAAAAATATAAGTATTTAATTCTAAAATTTTAAAGTATAGGAATCCACGGACCAAAAAAGGTATAAGTACAAGGAGCTGCAAAATTAATTTTAACCATTAAAATACTACATTTAAGTTCTATATTAAACCACTATCATCATATTTTTATTTTCTCACTTCTGATTATGGTTCAATTCATATCTTATGGGCATTACCAACTATCAAGAGAACATTCATCAGCATTCAGAGATCGCTGAGTTTTCATAAGAAACTACAAGCACAAACTTAACTTCAGCATAAGCATAAAATGCATCTCTTTTCCATTCACTAATTCTACAGCTTGTATAATATTTCTGGTAGGATTTCTAAAACACAAAATCTGCACGTCTATAGAGATTGTAGTTCTAACATCAATATGAATATGTTGGCTTCAAATATCCTTCACAACTATTGCAAATCATAATTATGGAGATGCTGCAAGGATCAACCAAAAAACCCCAGACTATCACTACTTCATAGTCTCACAAAAAACCTCAAACTATCACAACTTTGTAGTGTCACCGAAAGGTTCCTCTGTACCACTGCTGTTAATCAACTGATAAATAAATTTGGGGCCGAGATTTTAGTCAGTAATATGCACAACGATGAAATAGTTTCTTTTTAAAGAGAAGGGAAGGGGGAGTTGGTGCTTACCAAGGATCCCAGTTGCTCATATGCTTCCATCACTTTTGGATCTTCCTCATCTTCATAACCAATCTGTATTATCTTTGGTCCATTTACAGACCAAAAGGCTCTTCGACCTGCCTCCTGCACATAGCAAATCACACATTTTACCATTTGTTCACAGGCGAAGGATGAGGGAAATATTGTGTTCCAATTGGAATACCAAAAGAAAGGAAACTCTTCAGGTTGATTTCAAAGTTGATTCTGAGTTTTCCAATCAATGCTGATGAAGTATTTACTTATATTATGGTCCCCCCAATCCCAAAAGAAAAGGAAAAAGAAAAAAAGAGAAAGAGTAACTTAATAACTTCACCTGCAAAGAAATCAAATATATGGCTTCCAATGCTTGAATACGAATTTCTGGATCATTAACCGGCTCACGCTCAATTGAGAGTGCAGTCCCAAGTTCAAGCGGCATCTTTGATGTGTCTTGCTCACTGTAAATCTGGGTATAGATGATTTGACTGATGTAGAGATTTAAAACATGCAATATAAATAATGAAACAAAGCTTATATAATCAAGATTGCAATTTGAAAGAGAGATGACTGAATATCTTTTAAAAATAAAAGAGTTGGAGAATCTATAGATTATGCAAAATTCATGAAAAAAAAAATGAATGAGGACTTATGCCACCTAAAACTGATTGCAAGATAAGTGACTTCCCATTTAAGTCAGGGATTCATTTGTGTGACTTAACATTTGCATTTACAATTATCCCAACAATGTGTGAACAAAAATTTCCTATAGTTGTCCTAGAAGATGTCGCATTATCTATCACTGTAAGTTCTAAGCAAACAACCATAAGAAATAAAATTTAATTTGGAAAACTTTAGCTCACAAAGGCCTTTCAAAGCACATATATGACAATGGAGAGCTACTTCTATGCCGGTACCCTGTACCACCCAGTGGAGTCTTTGGGGCAGGCTTTTCCCCTTCCATTGCTTGGGTTCGAATCTAGGAGAGAGTGTGTGTGTCTTAGTGGCTTGCCACTCATTTAGTTACCAAAAATAAATAAATAAAAGAAAGCTATTTTTATAATTTACTGATAGACTTGTGGGAAAAAGAAAAAGAATGTTGTTACCAATATAAAAAAAGGACACGATTTAAATGATTGTTTGAGCAGTACAGAATCTTCAGATATTATATGTTTTGAATGGGGTGGGAAAATTTAATTCCCCAATAAGCAGAAGAGCACTGTTTTGAATTTTAGAGAAGGTAAAATATACAACCTTGTTGCCGGCTACTGGAAGGAGTAAAGCTGGCCAGAGAAACTCTGATATCAAAAGCAAATTTTGTAGCTGATTCTCAGCTTCAAAACAACAGTTCCGAATAGTTCCAGAAACCTGCATACAATCAAATTGCCTCAAATTCCATCTGATCTAAACTAAAATTACCATAACAATATCTAATTAGTAGTGATTTCATAGGACCCAGAATGACACATGATTAACTGCACATCAATCACTACAGGTTACACAATACGCATAAAGGAGCCTGGTTTCAGTGCCAAGAGTTCATATACTGCACTATGCTTGATTTGTCTAAGGGTTTATTGATTTATTCATTTCATTGAGTGTCAGCCAGTGAAGCTTAGGCAAACACATGCTAGAATGAACAAGATGCTATTATAACATGGACTGAGAAAAAGAAAACAATTACGCAAAGTTTTGAACACACCCCTTTTTTTCTCAATGAACTTTTTGAGTCAAACTGTCTAATTATCTGTTTTAGAAGACCTCGTTTTGGGTCAAGCAGGAGCTTCCTTCCTGCCTGCTGCTTTGAGATGTTTACAAGTATTGAGCCAACATGTTCAAAAGGATCACCTGGCAAATGTTGGTAAAAAAAATTCATAAAATGACAAGTGCAATAATTATAATCATCATGATAATAACCAACTATAACTATAAGTGGCGTGAAATATCCAAAATACTAAAGCCTAGTTTTTTATAGTCTCAAACATCCAAATCTTATAATTAATATTAATTTATTATTAATATTATCTTTTGCATTCTTTAGTTTATATTTTGTTTAAAAGAAACATTAACATTGACTTTAGACTCCATAATAGTTCTGTCAACCAACAGAATCCACTGTGTATTGCTTTGAGTGTTCAACTATCTTTGACACATCCACAGGTTGACACGGATGAATCACCAACCCAAACTGAAATTAGGTAAAGAAAACATCTAATAGGATTTAGGCACTGTGTTATGCAATGATATGTCAATACATTTCATAAATAGATTATAAGAACCACCAGCTTGAGGAAAAGGAGAAAAAAAAATAATAAACTACCACTAATTAAATCATTTGCAAGGAATTCCAGTAATTTGGGTGAAAATATTCCTTATTATTTCTTTAGAGGAATGCACTCAGGGAGAGCTTGGAAGCACACACCTTCCAGGGTGGATCTACAAAATGATCTGACAAGCTTCATAACATACAGTCCATGAACCTTCTCATCTTCAGTCTGTCAAGCAGGTAAGAATAACTAACACATATTTTCATATAATGAGCAAGAGGGAAATGGTTACACTATTTAATCCAACATAAGATAATCCATATTATATTGCTTTCAATCAAGTATCACAGTGTTATTACTTGTTTAACATTTACATATTTAAAAAATGAAACTCTATCATAGTACAGCCTAGGGAAAAAAAAAAAAAACAAAAGAAAAAAGCACACCTGGAGCAAGGAAGCAATGCCAGCATCCAATTGTGTGAGATTTACTAAAAGCATTACAAGCAAATGCGTAATGCTAGACTCTGGCTTGTATAAAACATCCATAGCTGTTTTTATCATTCCCATTCGAACCATCTCTGCTGCTAGCTTTGAATTTTGTGAAAGATTTACGAGAGCTTCAGCTGCAGGTTCTGAAACCTCCTGAAATGGGAAATCAACTTTTCTAATCCATAACCACACCCGACCACTCAAGGGTAAACTATAACCTAATTAGTTATATTGCATATTGGCCATGTCATTTATGTAGCATAAATAGTCTATTTGTATCATCTGATCCATGAATCGGAAATGAGCATTCTTTGAACATCTTGACAAATTACAGTTCTGTTTAAACATTGCTTAAATCCTTCCCAAGTAAAGCAATAGTTTGAGTCTCTCACTTCTTTTACTAGAAAAAAAAATTATGAGAAAAATATGTCTAAAAGCCGTATTCTCAATGTGGGTTTTACAACAAACCTTTGGACCATTCAGGAGTCGGGACAATGACGGCAAGACAATCCTCTCATATTTGGCCAGGGACTGCAAGCCATCATCAGAGCCAGTTAATCCACGAACTATATCGACAGCTGCCTTTGTAATCTGTATCAGAACAACATTCTTAATATCTCAAATTTAAAAACAAAAGAGTCCCATCTTACAAAATAGACACTCCAATTCTCTCATCAAATTATGTTAAACATATGAATCAATCAGAAAAATATACGAAGAAGCAACAAATTATAACCCATCAGATAAATTTTTTGGAAAGGAAAAAAAAATAAATTTTTTCATTGGATTGTTTCATTCCAACCGAACATACATATTGATCTGATGCAACTTAGTAATTTAAGTAAGACAAACAGCAAAGTAAAACCCATCAGAAAGCTAATTCGACCTATTTTTTCATGCGGGAAATTAAATAAACTGAGGAAGGAATTAAATTTTGTGAGTAGCTAATTCAGCTTCATAATTTTTATTTTTTTTTTAATGTTGAAGCAAATATGTTTAGATTTCCGACCATAGCTTCCCTCGATTTTTTCAGTAAACACGCAGAATGTGAAGTAACAAGCCTTACTTGTAGTGATGGAGATGATAGAAAGCCCAGAAGTTCCTCCAGCTCCGTGACCATTGTTCCTCCTAGTTTCCTCAGAGACGACTGCGGTTCTGTTCCTAACTGGTATTGCAGCAGTTGCAACTTGCAAAACAACATTTGCTGCCCGTTCGACTTCTACGATGTCGTTTTATGTAGTGTCGGTTTTTTTTTATATATATAAATAAAAAGTTTTCCCTTTTTCTTTGTATTAGGTGTTAATACTTTATCCCTTTGATCAAATATCATTAACATAACATAATTACACTCTGTTATATATAGCCCTCTTGCTTAAATAAATTTTTCTTTGTGATTTAGTTTGACTAATTTATTTTTTAGAGACCTAAATACACAAAGAAACTCTTTTGACCTACCTTAAGAGATAAATTTTACATTTTATACAAATTAAACTCATAACATTCTTAATTAAAAACTCACTCTTGAAGTCAATTTGCTGCATTTCATCTTAACTAATATTTTGCCATAAGATTCTTTCCAAATCTTAAAAGTCTGTGATAGTTTTAATAATTTTTAATTGCTAATCTTGATATTCTTACCTAAGAAGAACTTCATTTGATTTTTAACATCATTTCAATTTAATTGTCAAATGGAGAGACGTATGATGAATCAAAAGGCCGTTTTATTTTGTGGTATTATAACAGTCCTTCATGAATGAATTAGTTCACTCCAGCAAACTTGAGTAGAGGATATATCATGTCAATTTTGCAGGCAAGAGCGCGTTTATCTATTGCATCAAATTGCAATTTGCCATATGTCTTCTTCTATTCATCCAGAGAAACGTTCTAGGTAAATTTTGGATGAACTTGGATTCCTCAATTTCTAAAAGAAATAGGCATATATATATATATATATATTGTGATAATAGGAGTTATAAAGTCATTAAACTCACACATATAAGAACCTGAAATCAAATTTGAAATGTAAAAGAAGACAAAAGTCTTTAAAAAGTTTTCAAGTGTCACTTGAAAGCTCTTGATAAAAGGAAATTTGTGAGTCTCAAAATATGATTTTGTGTTTTTCCCTCCTAGATATTGAAGAAAATTGACAAAGTAGAGAATAGAGGAAATACAGTTCATTTTGAAGTTGGTTTCATCAAATATTAACATGCTCCTCTCTAATCAATGGATAAGTTATGAAAAATCTCTCTCCCTGGAGATTGGACATGTCTCCCGCAGAATTCTTCTGGTTCACTTACTTGAAGTAAACAAATGAAGCTTTTGTGTTTCCCTCACAGACAAGGCAGTTAAAGAAATAGGTAATGCGTTAATAGGCCAATCTGCATATTCATATATTTAAACATGCACCAGGGTACCAATAAATATTACATATCACATACATAATAGTACACAAGAATTAAATTTGCATTTCAGACTTGGCTCTTAATGGAGGAACTATATCCACTTTGGCCATCATAGTACCTAGACCACAGCATAACTCCTCCATACTTTGCAGAACCCTTAATAGCCGGAAGGACATCGGAAGTGAGATCAGTTGCAGGGATAAAGCCACTGCCGGCCGCCTCAGGAGAAGCCGGTAGCCCCAAGAAAATCTTGTTGGCAGGGATATCTGATGTCCACTGCTTCCATGCATCCTCAAGATTTCCAATCTCACTGGGATTGTATTGGCAAGGAGGGTTGTTGTAGAATAGAACCCAAACATAGTCAAAAAGACCTGTCTTGAGGGATTTCCTATCCAAGCATCAGGAAATGGGCATTGTGGAGCTGCAGTCAAGTACACCTTCTTGCCTTGCTTTGCATACCCTTTGACGTACCTGGCAAGATCACCCCAGTGTTGGTTTGATCCTCCTTCAATGTCAAAATCAATGCCATCAAGAACAGCCGGGCCAAGTGGGCGGGAAGAGGATTGTCCACCCAAGAAGTTATTCCAAAGGTAAGTTGCTACTTGTTTTGCATCTTGAGTGGATGCAATGGAGTAGCTACCAGCGCCACCTCCTAAAGACAGCAATACCTTGATGCCTTTGGCTTGACATGATTTGATATCAGAGCTCAAGCCAGTGCAGCCATTGCTGTAAGGATCACAATGGCCTGCTAGATTTATCATGGGAGTCTGGCCATTGCCAAATGTTGGCAAGAAGGCTATGATGACATATTCATAGTTCCCTGTGGCGCAGGCCTCAGCTAGCGTGCCCTCATTGCCGTTCTGGCCCCAGTAGATTGCAATCTGGCCTGCTTTAGAACCATTTGCCAGTGTTAATTGTCAATTTGGATGCCATCTTTCAACTCTTTTGGATTGCCTGAACAGTTCTAAGAGATTATAATGCTGTTTCTGTCTAAACCATGGTGATGGAGGATGGCTTTTATAAGGGTGAAATGGCTCTAACCCTACAAAATTATTGGTTTTTTTTAACGGGACAGCGGGGCTTGGCAGTCACTTCGTCTCATGATT
The DNA here is from genome assembly GCA_026873985.1 of Saraca asoca. Lineage (NCBI taxonomy): Eukaryota > Viridiplantae > Streptophyta > Magnoliopsida > Fabales > Fabaceae > Saraca > Saraca asoca. The sequence continues at coordinate 3,166 of JANHAO010008417.1, read as the reverse complement.
TCATGGTTAAAATTGTAGGCATAGTCTCTGACTTCAGGTAAGCAGCGAGCAATTTCATTAGTCTCTTTGAGATCTCTCTCGTCTATATTCTCTTGTATGTACACCACAGTTCAAAATCTTCCATTAATCGAAATAAAGAGTACAGTTATACCAATGGTCAACTTGACACAATGGTGTATCGTTTTATTTCATCTACTACAATGGTTTCAAGGATTATTATAATTGTCAAGAACAACTATAAATAAAATAAATAAATAAATAAATAATGATCAGTTGGGAAGCAAAGATAATGAGAAAAAAGGGAAAGAGAAAAGAAATGTTATATATTTCCCATTCCCTCAGTTGTTTTAGTCCCCAACAAGTGACGTAGAGAAAATCATTTCCTTGTTATATGAGAACGGATGTGTTTGCTAAGTTATTTTTACCAATTTGAAACCTTCTGGGTAGCTGGGAAAGTACATATCACTGGCTTTACATATTGAAGGATTTGAAACCTGTATACACAACATCCAGAGAGAAGACCACCAAAGAGAGAAAGACGTCAACCGTTTTCCATGTTTGATGTTTCTGGCAGAGGGAGGTTACCTAAAGGGATAATTGGGAGTCTCTTGTCTAAAACATACTCTAGTCACTATAGTTGCATTTTTTTCGTCATGAAAATATTAGTTTTACTTGACATTGTATGTGAATGAGACCAGTAAAAACAAATGAAGCTGATACATGTGCAATTGAATGGTAACTTAACGAGACTAGCCAACAAATGAAGCTGACAAATGTGCAATAGAATGATAATTTATGACACAGAAAAAAAAAAAGGAAAAAACTGGCTTTACTCTATTCATTATGTCACAACGAACATAATTTGGGATCAACAAGGAGGAAGGTGGAGGCCTAAATTTTTTGGATTCGAATAACAGTAAGTTATTAAAGCATATTAGAGCTGATTACGGGGAGATCGTTGGGTGATTTATCCAGGTATGATCAACATCGTTTTTCCAGACAACCAATATAACTTTCTCTCACTGACTCCCTGTAGTAGTGGAAGGGGGTCTGGTGGAAGCAAAGACGTTTGTTTTCTAGGTGATGCAAAATAAAATGATAGCACAAACCATCAAAAGAATAAATTGATATACATTAGAAAAAAATGGAGTTTTGAAGGTAATTTTTTGGTACAACAACAGCACGGAATTCTGAACCATTGACTGCATATAAACTACCCAGACTCCTTGCCTCTAGACCAGAGTCACCACATCTAGTGGCTTCGATTGGGATATAGTATCTACATCATTGCTAATCTCCCAGAACAAACACATTCACCATTTCTAGGCAAGATATCGATATAATTTCCTGTCATTTTCATCCCTCTCCAAAAACTCCCTCTCAATGAGAGACTCAATTCGCTTCTTTACCTCTGTTGGATTTGCTAGGAATCGCGATTGCAACTGCTTAGTGACTTCAGCTATAAGATTGTTATGATCTAGTTGCTTCCTTGATTTCATGATCCTCACTATGGCCGCTTCAATCTGGGGCTTCCTGTCCTCTTCCACTCTCTGTCGAGTTTCCTGTTTCTCAGGTTCTGATTCCTTTTGTGCAACTACAGTTCCTATTTTCACCTTGTATAATTTGCTACTGAACTTATCATTAACATAGAATGCATCATCCTCACCAACATCTTTACTCATAGGCTCCTTCTTGAGGACATTTCTTCCTTTAACTAAAGCCAGTGATTGCAGGCACCTCTTCAGGTCTGAGGCTGGAATCTCAGTTGCTTGCTCAATCTCCCTGTAGCTAAGTCTATCGGCATTATTGAATAACATGAGGACACACATTTGATAAGTGGAGACATTTAACTCGTGCTTTTGGCCCTTCCCAAATGTTGCTTTTAAGTCTGCTGTGCCCATATTAGTTTGCCAGGACAATCTCCTACCTGTGTGAGTTCCAAGGTAATATGCCCGAAACTTCTCACAAAGTGCAAACATTTCAGCTGGCAGGTTGCACGTAACAGTAGACTGAGTTGGCCAAGACCCTGTTGTCAGAACCTGGACAGTCAGTGTAGGACCATCCCCCAGCTCAGAGTGACTCGCACAAAACCCTTGCATCGTATCCTGAGAAGTTTTCATGTCTGTAAACATCCCCTCTAATTTAGATGTAAATTGGTAGCCACATTCCGTCTTAAGCTTCACTATGAGACTTCTCTCTGCATCATCAGAAACTGTTTTCCCAGATAAAAGCCGCTTTGCTAGATGCTGTTTGTAATACTTCTCAAATACATCCTTTTCCTGCAAGTAACGAAATAGCATCATCACCTTGTCAAAAGTGACTTCTACATCATCCTCACTGACTCCCTTCAGACCTTTTCGAAGTTTATCATCCACAAACAATGAAATAAACTCTGGAGAACGGGGATTCAAGTTGATGAAGTATTCAAATGAGGAATTTAAAGCATTCTGAAAAGACTTGTCATTGTTAAATGCCAAATTTATAATCTTGTCATATTTATCTTTCTCATCTAAGAGCCTTTGTACAAATTCCACAGGATCCTTCAACCTTTCTGGATCAGTAACAAGCTGTTTACCAGATTCTCTAATGTGGGAAGTCATCACTTCTCGTATTCTTGAGAGACCTTCAGTAACACGACGGAACAAGTTATACATTCTATGCATATCTTCATATTTATCATCACAAAGCATGTTTACTAGCCCAGAATTCTCCATATGGATTAATCTAAGCATATGATTTTCTATCATCTCCTTCTCCACCACATTAGTAATCTTCTTTTCTGTCCTGGAATCCAAGTAATGGCTCACTCTATCCATTTCCTCATTCAGGCGCCTCTCTGCCTTCTTCAAATAATCTCCACAATCACAAATCTCAATGAATCTCTGGGATTCAACCCTATAGAACTCAGATGAAACTTGAAGAAAATGAATCTCAAATTCTTGCTCATAAACAGAAGGGCCTAAATCTGTTAGCATCTTTGTTATATTCATCATTAGGCCTCTATCAATAACTTCACCAGTTCGTTCTCTATGTACTAATTCCAGAAGTGTATTTAATAGCCGTGTCCTGATCTGGCTGAAATGAATAACATTTTCTCTCCATAGATTCAGTCCAAGCTCATGAACAGGGGTCTTCTGGGTACTTGGAATGTAAGTCCTATCCATGT
>JANHAO010008416.1:0-19254 GCA_026873985.1 Saraca asoca | reverse complement strand
GCATTTTTATTTTCTTTCTTTCTTAAATTTTCTTCTTTTATTCTTCTTTATCTATTTTCTATTTCTTATTACTTGTTCTTTTCTCCATCAATTTGGATAGTCGAATTGTAAAGATTTTAGTACTTAATATTAACTTCTCTGTGGGATCAACTCATATTTGTCGGTACTAGCTATAACTACACCGTGCACTTACGGATATTTTAAAAGTACATCATAAACCAACCAGATTGTAGCTTAAGGCAACAAGAACTATACGGTTGGCTGGAGTTTGGCCCTAAACCAAATTTCACTATCAACATGAGTAAAATTTCTATCTTTAGGAGTTTTTGATGTTAGATCTTAGGTTTCTTTAAAAAAAATGGATCTAAACTCCCAATTTTCTTGATCTTAAACAAACTTAAGAGTTGATTCTCAAAGGCACCAAGTCTTTACTCAGCCATGCTTTGATTAAACTTAGAAGAAAAAACTTGAACCATGGGAGGATCAGTCAAGAGTAAGAAACACACTAAACCCCTATTTTTCTATATAATCATGAAGTCAAACCTTCTAATCTACATAGATCTAATGACATAGTGACATTAACTTACAAGATCTAACCTAAACTCTTTTATGAATGTTGATCTAGGGTAGGATCTTGGAAAGTTCTTAATGATTTATAAAGGTGAGTGGCTTTCTAACTCGCCTTGTGATGTTTTCATCATTGTTAATTGAATAAGTATTTGTGTATATTTATAAATATAATGTGATTCTATGGTACTAAAGTAGAAACTAAAGTATATAGTGCTTGAGTTATGTGGCATCATCTTATTTAATTTTAAATTTAAGAGATAATTCCATCCATTCATCAGATTTACTTGACAACCAACCTAATCTGTTAAGTAATCATATTTTTTAAGTTTTAAATCTTAACCTAAAAATTATTTTAAATTGGACAAATGGATTACATTCATTAATAAGTTTTTCAATTTAGTTATTATTTGTTTTCATTTAAAAGTCATGACTCTTACTTTAAAAAAAAATATACATTTTGGTAATCAAAGGAGGATGTTGAATCATCAATCAATTCTAGTTTAGTTTCAAGTGTTACACTTGTAGAGAAGACTGAGAACATATGGGGAAAGGAACAAAGTGTATTTGGTTTAGATTTATGAATGAAGCTGAATTATGGCTAAATTATAATGTTCAATCTAATTAAGCTTCTCTATTTTCATTTCTCTGGTGGTTAATTGTCATCATGGCCATGAAAAATGCTTTCATGTAATAATAGAGAATTTTGCAATCTATCAATCATGGCTCCAACTAGTGTCTGTTCACATAAAAAGCCATTATTACTATTGTCTTATCATTTTAGACCCAAGTTTGAAGCTTTATCTATGGAGTCTTTACGATAGTCCTATTTTGAGTATATAGAGGCTGTTTGTGTGGAAAAGCTTTCAATATCAAAAAGATTAAATATTGTATCATTTATTGTATCTTTATCAATGATTTTTTACTCAAGGTTCATTAGGTATGTAAAATTTTGACTATTTCTAATAATGGATTTTAGGTAAATTGATATGGATTTAGCAACAAGAGGTTGAAAAAATTTCAAAGAATCATAGGGTATATTTTCATTGACCCCATTTGCAATTTGAGATATTTATGTCTTCCATAGCTATCAATGTTAAATTTTTAATTTATAATTTTAAATCTTTCAAAGGATTTAATTGCAAAGTCATAAAAACTTGTTACAGTAGGTAATTTGTTTATATGTAATAATTTTATTAAATATTTATACCCCTAGCACCATGTGCTTCAACTCCCCCCTAAGCACCATAGAAGTGCATAAATATATATATATGTATATAAGAATGTTTATATCTATAATATTTACAAATGAAAAATCTTTGGTGTTTTTTAAAAGATGGCTTTGGTTTCCCTTGAATTCATTGTATTTTTGTTATGTTTTGATAAATAAATGATGCTATCTTATGTGTATGGTTTTGTAAGATGGTTGAGAAGAAAATCTTTTGGTTATGTATATTTATGTTTTAGCCAAATGGAAACCCTTCATTTTATCATACTTGAGAGAGTTATTAACTTCATAAAAGGACTTAAATAAGAAGTTGAATCAAATAAATTGTTGAATATGTTAAAGAAGTTCCTCAACTTAAAAATCTAAGAGAATGTGACATGAAATTGAATAGACCCAAACAGGTTGTGATGGACTTTGTAAGTATGACTTAATAAAACAAGAAAGCCCAAACACCATTTTTTGGATTATGGTTCAACCATATGGGGTTGAAATACTTAGAAGTTGTTTTAATTTGAAACAATCCCAAATATAATGTTTGTGTGTTGAATCTAGGTTGGTAAAATAATAAAATATGGAGTTTTGAGCTAAGTTGAAACATGGATTTTTAGAGGGAAGGTTTCAGCTAACCTTAGTTTAATAGATTTTATGGTGTTTTAATTTGAAACAATCCTAGACCTAATGTCCTTATTATGTTTCTAGGGTATTGAAATCATGAAATCAAGAATTGAAATTAATGGGAAAACATAAGTTGAGTGCATAGATTTAGCCCTATGAGATAAAAAGGAATTGGAGAAGATAATTTTTACTTGCATTAAGTTTATTTTCCTTATAATAACCTAGAAAGAGTATGGAAACCAATCCTAGGTAGACTTTGGTAATAAAGTGATTGGTCTAAAGTGATGTTATATATATAATATAGGTTAAATGTAAAGGAAATATAAAGATAAGTATTTAATTAGTTATCTTGTCTTCACAACATGTTTAGATTTGAGTGGAATAATTTATATAGGTTTAGAAGTATGAAAATGGTAGATGATGATAAAAGGGACTAAGTTGAAATAAATTGGTTTAGGGGACAAAATATGCAATTTAATGTTACTAAGCTATATGCTAGAAGTAAGTGACTTAGAGACCCTAAAATGCCATTAAAACACAAGGAGAAATGAGAAGAAAATGCTAGGGAATATTTAAAGTCATTAAAATGGCATTTTAGTAAATCAATGAGTAAAATGAAAAGTCAACATGAATTTCTGGATTGGCTAGAAATTCAGGAAAACTAGAAGGATTAGTTGCGTACAAGGAAAAGAGTTAGGAAAAAAACTTGTGATATAAAATCTTGAAATGTAGACATGTGATATGGAATCTTGAAATATGCATTTATGAAACCTTGAAATATTTATGATTGAGCCCTAAATACTAAAACCTTGAATTAGCTTATTAATGGTGTCATGTGAAAAAGAGATAAAATGTCAAGAGGGCCACCTCTTGAATCCCAATGGGAAGCAAAATGTCACATGGATACCACTCGAATCATATACACCATACTAGAAGGCAAAGTGTCACATGGACACCTCTTGATAGGGAGCCAAGTGTCACGAGGACACCTCTTAAATCTAAGTGTTAGTTTGTGGTACAAAAAATGTCAACAAAAAACTATGATAAGAGGAGATAATGGCTGAACAATATATTTAGGAGGAATGGTTACAAATGAATGGAGGGAAAAGGATAGAGAGAGGGTGTTACATCCCTAAAATTGGGCATATGATCTACCTTATCACTAAAGGGTGATCAAGAACCCTAAGCCATGTATCCTCTTATAAAACCTTTATCTTATCATGATGTAAAATGTAACTCAGTTTTGTCTAATTGGATAACTAGAATCACTAAATTGTAGTCAAGTGCCACATACCTACTTTATCACATGTCACATAAGTCTTAACTATCTGAGACTGAGTGTCCAATCCTTCACTTCTACATGTTGAAATTAAAGGGGTGAGTACAACTAGAATGCTCATAAGTAGAAGATCCCCATCTCAACTTTAGGTGGAAAACCTTCTGATCATGCATGTAATATACATAGAATTCATATCGTTATGCATATAGCAATTGTCACACCTTTATCATACACATAGCACTTGACATGCATTCATCCATACATATAACATGCATGCTAAATTATACTAAATGGTTCTAGCTATTATTATTGTTTAGTTTGCTCACTATATGTCAGCAATAAACTTATAAGACATATTATAACATTATATTCATAAGCATTTCTAACTACCTTGATCTTTTTAGAGTATTAGCCTTTTCATGTTAGGTGAAAATTTGATCTTAGTTATTTATCTGTAACCATGCATTTCACCTTAAACTATTTATCTGTAACCATACATTTCATCTTAAACTATTTATTTGAAACCATGCAATTCATATAATCAATCTTTTTCTTATTTTATTTTGTTCAATCATGTCACATGCACCAAGATAGGAAGGTAGTTTAACATCACAAAAAATGGCTACATCTGGTAGCAAACAATAAGACCTTTTAGGTCTTTCCATGGCACAATCAAATTGTATAAGTTATAATACTTTCCTTCACTACAAGGAAAAAGTGTCTCATGTTCAAACATACACTAGTTTAGTAATCCAAGGGGAAGTGCAATATAAATAAGTGGTCCATGACCATAACATGTACTACTGAATGCCCTTCACTACATCCCATATAATTATTGTGTTCTCCTCCACTACACCACACTTAATCATATATACCATCGACTTACTTGCTTCATAGTGGTGACTTATCAAGATTATATATCTAAATCATATAACTGAGTCATCTTCTTAGTGCATATAAGTTTTTCCTTATTACTTGAACTAGTCATAAATACAAACGTCTCTATTTGATAGACTGTCGAGCCTTAGCTTTCTCTATACATGTATTATTCTACTCTTACTAAGCTTAACTATCTATTCTATATTTAGTTTATCATTAATCCATTAACTCAATTATCAACATTATTGGCTAATAACATATGTTCATTTACATTTTTGTTTCTTTCTATCTCATATGTTAATTTATATAGAGGAAGATTCAAAATTTATAAATATTTGACTAATTCTGAGTTCAAACCCAAAACTAGCCCACCACATGCATAAGCATTTAATCATTTCTTGAAGTTATATAATCATTTAATCACATATGTCCCTAAGACAATTTTTTATTCATTATTTTTCCTTACTTTTGTACATATTCCCTATCACAGAAATCATTAGAGAATTTTTAAGAATGTCATATTGAATATGACTTTATATTGAAAATGGAGCAATGCAAAAACCCCTCACTTACTTAATGTGAAAAACTTTTCTCTTTGGAACTCCATGCAAGGATATTTGGGTAGTTTGGCCTTGCCAAGAATTGATGTAAACCTCACACATGCAAAATACACCAATTAAAAATAAATTTTTATATCCTAATAAGATCATAACAACTTGTAATATAATTCTAACCGATTGAATGACCTTATTTAAGTCTCTAGGTTTGATGTATTGTTGAGACCTTCCTTTGGCATCACTCTAGCCAAAGTAGGATTACATTTTTACAATTTTGGTATGACCAAGGTTTTAATTAACCCAAGGTTGACCAATTAGTTACAAGCAAAGTACACTAATTAAAGAACAAATCTTTATATTCTAATTAGATTAGAATAACTCATAATGTAATTCTAATTGATTGAATTACCTTGATTAAATCTTTATGTATTGTTGGGACCTTTTTCTGGCATCACTCTAGTCACTAGAGAGCTTTTGACCAAAGTAGGATTGCATTTCTACAATTTTGGTATGACCAAGGTTTTGTTCAACTCAAGATCAACTGATCACTTACAAGCAAAGTACACCAATTAAGAACAAATCTTTATATCCTAATATGATTAGAACAACTCATAATGTGATTTTCACTAATTGAATTATCTCGATTAAGTATTTAGTCATAATGTATTTGTAGGACCTTCTTCTAGTCATTAGAGAGCTTTTGGCCAAAAGAGGATTACATTCCTACATTTTGGTATGGCTAGTATATTCAACCTGGTTGATTGGTTGATTGGTCGATTGGTTACTAATTGTTAGTTAGCCTAATTCTAGAGATCGATATTTTGCCTTCATATTGACCCATCAGTCCCACTTCTAGGCCTAATCCATTATACCCTAGCAGGGGTGTTATAAAGGGTTATAGATAAAAGAAGTCAATTGGAGGAAAACTAAAACCTGTTTTATTTTCTTTAATGATTATGTGCTTTTGTGTAAATACTATTATCCTTGATATTGTTTCGACCTTAATATTTTTTTAGAATTATGTATACATTGATGAAATTGACATTGAACAATGGTTGGATTTCTCAGGCCTTTACTTTGGTTGATTGCGTGTGAAAAAATAAACCATGATTCTTTATAATATTTTAATGAGATGTGGTACTTGAACTACTATTATGACTGTGTTAACTCATGATTTAAATATATGTATAAATGATGAAGGTGTTGGATGATTGATCCCAATAAGTTTCATTCTAAATTGTCTTTTTGATAAATGATCAAGGTTTTCTATAATATTTGATTATGTTGTTGTTGTTTGGTCTACTATATTAGTACTATTCAAAACTATTTTCAAAAATGGTTCTAAAAAATTATATAATTATTTTCAATATACTCATAGAGTGGGTTAGATTATTATTGACTGAGCTTGTAGAACTCACATTTCTTATTAACAATTTACAAATACAACAATGACAAGTTATAAAGTGTGTACATTGAGGCACGGGGGATAGTAGCAACATAAAGAGTAACAAACATGTGTGTTAAGCCGTGTTGCATATACATTCATCATACATACTAATGTGCAAAAATATTAGTAGACTTTGGGACTATTACATTCTTTTTTTTTATCTCACTATTACAGTCAGATCGTAAGTTCAAATCATTTTCTATATTTTGAAAAATAGAAAATGAAAATCATTTCTAGAAAATAGAAATAAAAAAATATTTTCATAAGCCAAATACATTATAAAGGGCGTTTGGTTCATGGAATCATATTTTTTCAAGAATTTTAGCATTCTCAATAATGTAACTCCCAAGAATATCGCTTTATGATATTTGATTTAATAAAAAATATTCATACAAATATTTTAATATTTTATTTTAATTAATTTATATATTTATCAAAATATTGTTAAACTTTCAAAAATTTTCTCACGAAAATTTGATCGATTAATGTAAAAAAGTTGACTAGTTATTGATATTGAACAGTGGTCAATAATGATAGATGATATTGGGTCAAGGTGATAATGATAGTAAGATATTAATGAAAGAAATAGATAAAATAATTTTTCTTTAGTAAACACATGTTTTCGTTCTTGTGATATTCAAATTTTATTAATTTCTTCCTTGTGAAATATTTTTTATTCAATTTTATTTTTTACTTACTCAATTTTGTTTAATTTCATCTCTCTATTAATGTGCCCATTGATAACGAAAGGCTAATGTGCCACTATTAATAAGGGGTTAAATTAATATCACATGAATGAAGATTGGTGTTTACTCTAAAAACATGTTTGGTGTTCTTTTAAATATGGTTTTAAAGAAAAAATTTTGGATTGTCTTTTTATCCCTAATCTTACCCAAAGAAAATGTAAAATATTTTTTAATATAAGGAATAATTTTTTTTAAGAGGTAACAAGTAATTCATGGGAAATTTCAAAAGAGGTAATAAGTGATTCATCTTTTTTTTTTGCCTATAATTTCCTAAATTTTATTGGTTTTCTTTTTTCATATATAAAAAACCTATAAAACTAGTATTAACTTATTATTACCTCAACATTAATTATTTTGTTGGTTTTGAGATAATTTGTTTTTGTAATACTCGAAGATCTTTCTGAACAACTTTTATTATAATTATTTTAATAAAATTATGTGCTTAGAAATATTTAAAATTTATATATATATATAAGGTTTGTAAAAATGTATTTTGAGGAGATTTTAAGAAATGATTTTTTTCAAAAATTTATGACTTTATGTTATTTATTTTTAATGTTTTAACTTATTAAACTATTTTGGAAATTATTATGAAAAATAAAGAAATTATTTATTCTTATTTAAATGTTTTGATGTGTTATTTATGTAAACTATTTAATAATTATTTAACTTCCATAAAATCTAAATTATATATATATATATTAATAATACCTATTGTACTTTATTAAATTAGATCTTAGATTTATTAGAAGTGTATTTAAGGTACTATTTTAATTATTTTAGTTATTTAATGTATATTATTAATATATTAGTTTTAACGAAAGAAAATCTAAAAATCTATGTTTACTTATTATACTACGTACACTATATAAGTTCTTTTGAATTAAAATTTTTGTAAGATAAATACACATTTTTACACCAATTTTATTTTTTATTCTTTCTTTTCTTTTCCTATTCCTTTCTTTATCTTTTTCTCTCGCATTCTCCAAACCCTTTTCCCTTATTCTTGTCTTCCCTCTTTTCCTACTATTAGTCCCCCTCACTCCAACATTTGCATCCTCTTCACCATTTTCCCCATCTTAATCTTGATCTTTCTTATCTTTTATTATCGATTTTATTCATTTTTCATTATCATGTATTACACGATCCCTATTTTTTAAATTTAGAGTTTGTCTTTTATTGAAATTATAAACTTTTCTTTTATTTTTTACTTTTCTTATTTAAATTTAGGTGTTTAAATTAAAATTTTTCAAATTAATATTAAAAATAATGAGATTTAAGAAAGGAGTTGAGATGAAAGTATTGAAATAAAACAAACGTGCTTTAAAGCTTCTCATGTATATAAATTGAAGTTTTTTAGATTCGTTTCTATGGTATTCAACTTTTCTCAGCTTTATCCTTTATTAAGAGTGTGACATCAATCATCTATTATCAATTTGATGATCAAATTAACAAAAGAATAAAATTGGACAAAATTAAATAAATGAGAGATGAAATTGAGAAATTTTTTTTTATAGGGACAAAATTGTGAAAAATTGAACATAGCAAGAATCTAAATGAGTGTCCACTCTAATTTTTTTTATATAAGTAAAACATTTCTATGTTAGGAAAATGTGAAATATCCAATTTTTCTATTAAAATATTTTTATAAAATATTGGGTTAAAAAATTTTCAAGTAAATTTTTCTTAATTCTGTATCAAACAAAGGAATTTAGCATTCCTTCACAACATTATCATGAAAGTGAGAAAAATTCCAGGAATTAAATTAAATGTATGAAGTGAAATGCTTTGTACTATAATAGCAAAAAAACCTTTGGTTTATGGAACTCCAAATAAATGGGTAGCTTATGATCCGAACCGGAACCTTGGTAAGGTTAGTCACCAATCCCCATCACCATTTTCCCCAAATTTGAATTCGAACACGCGCTAAAGGCGAAGCTCATCTCTACCGTTCATCCAAAGAACCCCAAATCTCAATCTCTCTGAGAGTAGCAGTGCTTGCTTTCATGGAGATTCCTTGAAAAATGTCGGCCATAGAGAAGCTGTTCGTGCAGATCTTCGAAAGGAAGAAATGGATCATCGATCAAGCTCAGCAACAATGCAATCTCTTCGACCAACATCTCCTCTCCAAACTCCTCATCGACGGAATTGTCCCACCTCCATGGCTTTGTAACCCCCGGGTTCACCCGTTCGACTCAGATCCCAAAGGTATTGTCTCATCTCCTTCAATGGCACCATTTTCTGTCTTTGTACTGGTTCGGTTTCACGAATTTGTCAACTGGAATTTTGAAGTTTATGGGTTGTTTTCTACTCTTGAAAGCAAAATTTGAAGTGGGGGAGAAAGAGCGTTTCCTCTACATCAGAGCTTCGTGTGCTTGGAGTCTATTTGCAATGTATTGAAGTGCTACTCTAGGAGCAAGATTTGCATTTTTAGTCTTACAAATTTCCACCTTTTAGGTTCAAATGTTAAAATTTTATAGGCAATCCGTTTTTTCGGTTGTTACTTAGATGGATTGTGGTTGTTCTGATGGTTATAGTTGATGAATTAATTTTTTGGGCAACGGTCGTTGATGAACTTTGTTTTTCCAAAACTTCATAACTACTGAGATTTATTTAAAACTCCGTGTTAAATTCATACTTAATTACTTCTCTAAGTGGCGCATTATTGTTGTGAGATGTAGCTGAATTTGGAAGGTACATTCAGTCATATGATATCTTAAATACGGATATGGCAAATAGTTAATCACAATTCAGCTTGTAAGTAACCCAAGGAAACTCCAGTCTTGTTTTCTTTGTTTTTTATTTTTAGTTAAAGATGGACTTGCTAAATATCTTACTGACCAGATTTTGGGGCTGACAGGGAGTGGAACTTACACAAAACAAAAGTGTTCTAATTTTTTTTTTTCGCTTTATTAGGATTCTGATTTAAATTTTATAGGAAGAATTTTCAACTGATGTGTTGCAACTCATTGTTGAAGGGAGTTCTAGTAGTACTTCTGATCTATTTATCTTAGCACATTTAGCAGTGGAATTTTGATTTGTTAAAAAAATTTTCTGTGCCTGCAGAGTTAAATAAAGAAGATCTAATTTCTGAAGTTTTGTTCCCACGTCCACATTCTACAATCCCTTTCTCGGGTGGTCATTGTATTCTGTACAGCAAATTGGGTTTTACAACTGATGATGTTCAATATCAAAGTGGTTTGCATAGTTCAGTTCATGCATCAAAGAAAGACTTTGAGAAAGGAGATGGGCTGTCGAATTTGCCAGATTCCTCTGTCAATAATGGTGGATGTGGCTCAACTGGTGCTCCAGAAATGGATTCTGATGCTATATCTCCTCAGAATCAGATGGAAGCAAGAATCTCAGACAGTTACCTTGACCCAGCTCTCTCACTGGCAAAGTTGCAAAGATCAAAGTCTAGGCAGAGGGCTCTGGAGCAACGCAATAGTTCAAAATCAGTTAAAGACTGTTTAAGAGATGATAATAATGCTGGTCTTAGTGCAGGCAGAATCACAGGTTCTGGGACTCCTTCCCTACAGTTGGACCTCATTAAGGGGTCAGGGTTGATCAAGGCTTTTGATTCCAACATTCAAAATAGTGCCCTGGAAAAAGTGCACAACGGCGACTGTCAGATGCAAAGAAACGATAGGTCTATTTACTCTGGTTGTGTCACAAGATCTAAAAGCTTAAGTCAGAAACTCAACTCTTCAAATGTAGTTACTTCTTCTATAGTGATTGAAGATAGTTGTCAACTTAATAATGTCAATGAATTATTGGAGGGATTTAATCCTTGTTTTACAAATCATGGAGATAAGGAAGCAAATGAAGGAGAGTATCAGAAGAAGGACATGGAAAGCAGTGCTTATCATCAGAGATTAACAAGATCTAGAAGTTCTAGCCAAACAAAACTTGATAATATATTGTACCTTGACACCGCCTTGCATGGAGACAAAGGAGTTGGAGTCTATGATTATATGCAACCAGTTGATCACGCTGAATCAACAGGTCTAATCAAAGCCTCTGATCTTATCAATGGAAGTAGGAAACAAGAAAGTAATGTACACAATAGGATAACATTACCTAGAAGTTCCTGCCAGTCATCTGGTGGTAATAACCTAATCGCTGATGGTCCTGATTCAATCAATAAATTAACACAATCACCTCAACCTTTTATTTTACAGCACTCACATCCTTCTGCACTGCCTGTTGTTGAGGCCTTGGGAAGTCAAAAGAAGCCAGAATTTTGTGAAGCAGAAGCAAGAGAAAATTTAAGTAGAAGTAGTTCTTCAGGGGGATCTATATCTAGATATTCACAGTCACAGAATCACATTGAAGGAATAGCACAGTCTTTTTGCTCCAATTCTGTTGATCAAACTGCTAGCCACTTCAGATCTGCTGCTAACAAGTCTCAGAATGTACAAGGTTGTGACTTGGCTTCTGAAAGGTCTTCTTCAAGTCAAAAGGATTCTGGGATTGCAAGGGATTCTGCGGAGGAAAACGTTGCAGCCAAGACTGGTTGTAAAAATTCAAAGGCTTTAACTATTTGCTCAGCTGAAGGATTGTCAAAGCCTGCAAGTTCTTCCAATATAGATGTCAAGGATACCGGGTACAAGTGCACTGCTTCTAACGAGTCTCTGCTATTGAAATCATCATACACTCAAACAGTTGTGGCTGGACAACAGTTGGGTCCTCAAGAACATATGCTATCTGGTGTCAATGTCCCTGATGATGTGAAGAAAACATCTGCTGCAGCTGTTGCTGAAGTTGAAGATGCTTTTGATGGGGTCGTTGAAAAACATTCTGCTCCCTTAGGGTCTATTCTGGATGGGGTCAACCCTGAATTTGGGTTGGATGTTTCAGTCTTCAGGCTGCCCTCTGATTTTGTTATGTCTATGAAGCCTAGGCAAATTGACTTTGATGATGCTGAAGAATCAAGTAGGAAAGGAGATTCTAGCCATGCTTTAAAAGAGTGCAGACAGGTCATTCCATCAGTGACAGGCTTGGAACCAAGAACCTCGCTTGAAGTAACATCCTTTGCTTGCCAAGAGAAGTGCGACACTTCTCAAGAAACGCATTTTCTGGAAAGACAGGAAGTTCTGATCAGGGAAGGCAATATGAAGGAGATGGATATAGGCAATAAAACACTAGATGTTATGCCATCAAACAAAAAGAGTCAGAAGATTCCTAAACAAACATCGTTCTTGATGAACAATCCAATTTCTCCAGAAGTTACGTGTGAAAATTCATCTGGAACTGGAAGTTTGCCAAAGGAAGCTATGAAGATTGAACTTATTTCAGAAAACAATAAATGGAAGAATGATGAATGTAGTAATAAAATTTTGGCAGATGTTTTTTCTGAAGCCATCACTGCCAATGGTCTGCATGGAGACATAGATGAAAATAATACTAATCTCACTGCCACTTTCACTTCTACTGCTCTTATGGATGAATTGAATGCTAGTTTAATGCGCCCGGTCCTGAGTTCAGATGTTTCCTTATGTCAAAAACGTGATGGGAAAGATTTGGGTTTTTCAACTGAATACCACACAGTGAAAAATTCCAAGGAAAACTTAGCCTCTGATGTGGAGCATTTGTGCCATCAGCATAAAAGAAGAAAGACTGAAAGTGAAGCAGATAAACTTCCATTTGCCTCTCCAAGCTTATTGCAAAAGCCACTTGAATCTATTAACCAAAGCTCTGTAAGTACAAACATACAAATTAAAAAAATGCTTGAGTTTTTCAGGTTTTGCACTTATATATTTCTATTACTCTGTAAATATACGTTCCTAGCTGCAAATTAGTGTTCTTCCTCTCATTCTCTCTCTCTCCGTTACATAACCTTCAGGTCTTGTGTGTGGCAATCAGATTATAGTAGGTTATAAAATTTAATAGGTTTTAGGATCAAACAGCATTTTACAGAAAAAGTAATAGTTTTATGCAACTTTTGTACAGAATTGGAAGCAAGAGTGAGAAGGGGGAGTAAGAGTGGAGGGAGAGAAATGGATGAGAGCTGGCAGGGTAGATTCTGAGTTGTTTGATAATTTAGGAAGACCTTAAGACTTGGAGAGTAGCTTCAAATAATTAGAAGCCAAAAAACTAGCAAGTTCAATGATCAAGTAAAATTCACAAACTATAAACTATTAAAATTCAATTCCTTAATTATAAATGCTAATTGGTAAATCAAATTATACAACCCTTTATTAACCACTACTAGTTAAATCACTAATAAACTTGAAAAATCTAACATCTTATAACCATGTTTCAGCTGTTCTTGAACTATCCGTGGAAAACAAATTTACACGGGTTTCTTACTTTTGTTTATTGGAAGCTACCAATTTATAGCATGTTTAGGTGGGATCCAAAAGTATGTTAGATCACGCACTTACTCTTGGACAGAAGTAACAGTCAAATTACTTCAGTGACATTGCAGTTCTGGTGCCTTTTAGATGCACACTTATCGTGATATTGGTTTCTTCACCTAGGCTTTCTTTATATATATATAGTTTGTTTTTTCTTTATCATTGGTTTAGGTAGAAGGAAATTTTAATCTTTTGCTTGTTGATGCCAATAAGTTGAGGCATTACCTTTGGTTTTCAAGAAGCTTTGTACATCCTGATGAGCAGCTTGTATGATGAATGAAGAATCTCGATTCTTGTATAGAAGGTATAAAAGCACATGGTTAGGATAAAGGTAGGGCTTGGCGGGAATTGGTGAAAGACATCATCTTTAAGAGCTGGGTTGTGTGCAATAGATTTTCATGAAAGACCAAGGGAGTTGGTACTACTATGGCTTTAATGAGGTTAAATTTCAAGGTCATAGATGCTATGCTTGACATCTATTTCTCTACTTGTTAGTTGCTAGAGTTAATAACTGAGTCTAAATTTTGCCACAAGCGCATGAGTAACTAGACCTGAAAATTTTTGCATTCTTCTATTTGGGGACGTGATTATGGAGATGTGTGAAGGCATGTATAGCTGTAAAATTGTCCTTTCTGCTTTGAGATCTTTCTGACCAGACTGTGTTTGAATGATTTTCCTGGCAACAGAAATTTACTTGGGATGGAAAGGACAGAAGTGTAGACAATCTTCTCACTTCTACTCTCAATGATATGGGAGGATCCCTTGTCTCAAGTTTGACAGAACAAGGCCCTAGTGACTTTCATAAATGCTTAGTAGATCAAATGGGATTCACAAATCCATCTGCCTCTGGTAGTAGCTCAACACACAGGTGCACCATTGATGAGAACCTGGATTCATTGCATGATCATGAGAATTGCAGACGAGGAAGTGGAGCGCATCTGAATTGCGGTGAAAGAAGCAACTCCTGGAGAAGACTTTATTCAGGTGGAAATGCTAAATTTACTGATGGTTCATCTGTCTCTTTAGGGACCCAATGCTTGGATTTGATGGATACTGAAGATACTATGCCTGAGTTTGAAGGGTTTATTATGCCACCAGATGGTGCTCAGCCATGTACTGATGGGGATGGGATTGAATTGGAAAAACTGCATATTCCAAGTGATACAATAGAACATGCCTACATTCTGGAACAGATCAGTAAATCTAATTTAATGCACTCTCCATTTTGCTCTTCAACTCCATATAGGTTCCACAACTTGCCAGACCTCTATCAGTCTTTACCTAATGGGCTTCTTGAGGGAATGAATCTGCGGACATCCCTTCCTCTAAATGATGAGAGTGGAAGGTCCAAATCTGATTGTCTACCATATTTTAAGAGTCGGTCTACTTTGGACACTAAGAAACCTTACAGCTACTCATCTCCAGTTCAAACTCTTTGGGATAGAATTACTTCAAACTTTGGCAGTTCAGGGAAGCGAGAGAGTTTAAAGCCAGAGCTTCCTTGCATTAATGAAGAAACTGAAAATGCAGATGAGATAGCCGATACATTCCAAGATGGGACTGATTCAGAAGTGATGACTCGCTCAATCCTAAGAGAACCACTAGCTGAGATTACAGATAAAACAGATCCTCCTGTGCCATTTTCTGTAGATGATATAGTAGTTGATAGACGTGGTCTAGATTCTGTATGCACAGAGTTCAGCTTTAGTGGGACTCAAAATAAGGCCAAACAGAAGATTGAGAAACAAAATGATAGTAGACGTTGCACAAGGAAGAGAACAGAGAACCAGAGTATATCTTTTGGAGCAAATGGTGCCAAGAGGACCACCGAATCTGTTGGGGACAGGTCCAGTAGGGCAATGTTATCTAAAAAACACAGTATGAGAAAAGGAGGCCTTACTTACTCTGGAGGCAAGTCTATACGCAATAATATTGTATCAAACATCACCTCCTTTATTCCACTTGTTCAACAAAAACAACCACCTGCAGTGACAGGTATCTGATTTATCAAGTTATTTCCTAGATTTAGTTTACTAGTTTTCAGGTACAAAGTTTGCATTCTGAGTGCACAAGTCTCGGCATCCGAATTTGCAAAATATATTAATGTTCTTCATTTTGTAATGCAAACTGTGTGTGATGGAGACTCTGGTTGTGTAAGTTGCTTGTGGTAATCTGTAATCATGTTAGGACAGTTGTGGTAACATGAATTCGGTCTTGGGAAGTTAAAACTTGACTGTACGGTACATGATTGGATAGCTTAAGGATTAGAAAGGTTTGGATAAGCAATACCTATAGATAACCAGAAAGCATCTGCATATGGAAACAGTGTACTACGTCTATTGATTTCCTCCAACCCTCCTCTCCTGAAAGTAATCCTATGAAGTACATGACTGCATAAATTGCAATGTTAACGTATTCAACCTGAGGTTCTATTAGTCATATGCAAGGACTATAATTAATGCTAGTGTTAGATACATATGGTTGCTTAACAGTCTGTAGCCTTCTATAATTTGTTATAATCTTAGAAATGTATGGTTGCTTAACAGTCTGTAGCCTTCTATAATTTGTTACCTGTTGTATACTATGTAGGGAAGAGGGACATCAAAGTGAAAGCACTGGAGGCTGCTGAGGCTGCGAAGCGTATTGCTGAAAAGAAAGAGAATGAACGCAAGATGAAGAAGGAAGCCTTGAAACTTGAGCGTGAAAAAATGGAGCAACAAAAACTAAGGCAGCTAGAGCTACAGAAGAAAAAGAAAGAGGAGGAACGGAAAAAGAAGGAGGCAGAAATGGCAGTGAGGAAGAGACAAAGGGAAGAAGAAGAAAGAAAGGAGAAAGAAAGAAAAAGGAAGCGTGTTGAGGTAAAGAGGAAGCAGCAAGAGCATGAGAAGATATGTGCTAAGAGAGAAGAGAAAGAAATAAAATGCAGAGCTGAAGTAAATGTTGTTTCTTCTAATTAATATAGTCATCCGTGTCTTTTATTTTCTTCTTTGATCCTGTTTGATGCTAATACTTGGGCTCTGTTATAGGGTGAAGGAGTACAAGAAAGGACAGAGTTGATGGATGGAAGAGAGAAACATCAGAAATTGGAAAACAGTATAGAAGAAAATATGAGAAGATTTTCAGGTTCAGAGGCTGAACCTTTGTCTACGAGGGATTTAACAAATGATGAAACTAAGGCAAGCTGTCTTGAACACTCTGAAGCTATAAATGGTTGTGGCAATAATACGAACGTGAGTTTTTTTGGCTGTGACTCTCTTCAAAATCATCTTTTAATTCAATTTAAAGGATTTCATAGTAATTAATATCATTTAATAGTCAAGAATCTAAAAATCCCTCTCTACCCATCCCATATAAACACACCTTAAAAAATATGCAAGAATATCTTGGAATCTCTCTATTCTAAATGATCTTCTGTAAATGGGTTAAATTACTCTTGTAGTTGGAATGGAAAAGTATCTCATTGTGGGAGCAAATATGATATAAACTCAATTTAGCTGAGAGATACTATATTCTGAAGCTACCTGATTCATGTATATAATACCTACCTCTCAAAAGAGATTATGTAAATCTAGTTGTTAGGATATTTGTATTAGGTTGGATGAAAACTGTTAAAAATCTTTTGCTCAGTGACTATTTTGGAATCTTATTTGTGGAATATTTAAATATGTATTCTGGACTTGCTTGTATAAATGTGCTGATATGAATGATCTTTGTAGGTAATTGGCCATATGACTAAGGGAACCGAATATGATGACTTGATAGCCAAAAGCACATTTCAGGAGCCGTCATATGATATTTCTCCATATAAAGGCTCAGATGATGAAGATGAAGATGAGGATGACATACCAAATAACAAATTTATTCCATCATGGGCTAGGTTTGTTCCACAACTTAAAGTATAAGGAAGATATAATTTTTATGACGCACCCTCTCAGGTTTGAACCTCATGGCATGTTTGACCAATTTGTAATTTAAACCTTTGAGGACATGCATGGCATGCAGTTCCCACAAGATTCTTGATTGCATAACCTTATTTCTTTTCCAGTTCTCAGATTAGTGCAGTAGAGATGATTTAAACTCTTGATGTAGTCATTTATTTACGAATGTCATAGACTTCCATTTGAACCTCCTTACGTATTTGATTGTGCACACTATCTGACTCTGATTGCATTCTACAGTAAAGCTTCGTTGTGTGGGCTTGTTTCTTCCCAGAAAACCGTAGAACCAGAGACCATATTTCCTCCGCAAAGTTTTTGTAATGTAGCAGAAGGTAAATAGATCTTCTAAATTTGTGAATTTATTATGTCACCAGACTAAGCAAGATTTGCATTATTTTGTAGTTCTCCTTCCTAGGAAGCTTCAGCCACAGCAGTAATTCTATGAAAATGTATTCCTTACAGTACTAATTCTTCCATTTCTTAATACGAGGGCTTTTATGTGAAGGTAAGGTCTGCTGTCTCTTGATATTACTACTTTCTTCCTTTGGAATCTATTTGCTTTACCCATTAAACCTTTATGTAATGCAATTGGCATTACCGGGGGGCCAATAATTTGTTCTAGACTTCAATCAGCTTGTTTATCATAAATGTATTTATCCTAAGAATTCTAAAGGTGACTGTTTTCTAGGGCTTGCAATTTAATGCAAGCCATTGGCATGACAAGAGTCTTCCTTCTCCAGTTGAAAATCCAGCCATTTCTCTTTACCTGCAAACAGGTGGAGGGATCATTTGGAATAAATTAGCTTGCAGAAATGAAGTCTGATAAAAGCTATCTTGCATGATGGTCTTCCGGAACACTATAATTCAGGAATTCAGATTTATTTAAATGCTCCGAAGTTCATGAATCTTAAAAAACTATAATTTACATTGTTCTGACAAATAGAACTGTTTTGCAGTGGCAGATTTTTTAGAAGCGAATTGAAGAATTAAGAAGTTCATTCCTTAATTGCCAAATTGCAGCTGAGGATGCAGATTTTATCAATGTATATAATTATCATCCCTCTTCCTTTGTTTGTCATTGAAAGAATGAATAAATTGCATTTGGAGGGTTAGAACTTGAATTGATTGCAATTACCAAGTTCCATTGCTTGTGGGATGGTGCTGTACTTTCTGGCTAAACCATAGGTTAATGAATATTTACACTGAAACATGTAGAGCTAGCTACTGGATCAGAGGATATTCTAGTAAAAACCATTCCTCAGCTACCCCTCCCTATTGTTTATTTTGGATTAAATTCTATTCAAATACGCGGAACAGTTGATGCACTGAGGTCTGTTGCTTTTGACAATGGCTGAT
The DNA here is from genome assembly GCA_026873985.1 of Saraca asoca. Taxonomy (NCBI): domain Eukaryota; kingdom Viridiplantae; phylum Streptophyta; class Magnoliopsida; order Fabales; family Fabaceae; genus Saraca; species Saraca asoca. Next base: position 283 of record JANHAO010008416.1, on the reverse strand, counting down.
TTGTGGCAAAACACCACTGTGTACATGTTATATTTTCAGTAGTCAGCGGAGCAAAATTTTGTGGTTCTAAGAGTTTTTCATCACTAATACTGTACTTGGATGATAGAAAGGAAAGGAAGAGAAAGGAAGGGAAAGGAAAGGAAGATGGAAGGAATGGAAGATGATTTTCCATTAATTGGTCGGATAGAAATAGAGAGGAAAGGAAGTGGAAGGAAATGTAATAAAAAGTGATTTAAAAAATAAGAATAATAATATAAAATTATAAGATTACATAATACATGAT